>PVJA010002054.1:91141-113699 GCA_004027025.1 Myocastor coypus
TTGGTTGGCTACCTCTGCCGCCATTTTGTTGCTGTTCCGCCGCCATGAACTGGATGCTCTCTGCTCTGTTCCACTCAGCCTTGGGCCAGCCGAATATGGACTGAAACCTCCACAAACTGTGAGCTAAATAAACCTTTCCTTCCTTCATCTTGAGTGTCAGGTATTTGTCTCAGCAACGAGTAAAAGGTAACTAAAACAGGTAAATATAAGAGTTTTGTTGTTGTAAGGCCACTGCCACCCAAAGCCACCAAGTGTCTGGATCCAACCAGGAGTCTCAGAAGACCTACTGCTGTCACTTGGGCAGCGAGAGCCACCCACTCTGACAGCCCTCCCCGAGAGCCAGCACCGTCTGTCTGGTGGATACCAACCCTGTTGAAAATATGGATTGGTCTATGCGCCCTTACGTCACCTTTCTGGCTGCTTCTGAGACACAGGGACTCTCGGCGCTTAGGTTCCAACACGACAGACCAAGAGCCTAGGATTCTCAAGCAGCCACCCTCTTGGCTGGACCCCAGGGCCTACGGCACACCCACAAGTGCCCAGGTGGGGCAGCAGCCCACCGGCAGTCTGACCAAGGCCGTTCTGACAAGGAGGGTACATGTAACACAGGCTCAGTCAGTTAAGTTTCCAGGCTCATGCTTTAAACAGCAGTGCCTTTTAGAGCACAGGTTGGGAACTAGACCAAAGTGGCTGGCACCTACCCCTCTCCGGGCACAGGCTCCCAGGAGCTAGTTCTGGTCCACGTGGCTTGTGTTGTCCTCCTGCAGTTAGGGGCTGGGATCTGGGACCACCCCAGGACACCTCAATGTATTTGCCTCAGCTGGCCTCTAATCTTACCTCTAGCCAACCTGATGTCTAAACTGCTGTGAGAAAGAGCATCATAAAGTGCCCACACGATTGCGCCACCGGCCTGCTTCCATGCTCAGTGGTTCCCACTGCTCTCAGCACACAGTTCTAGCGTAACAGGTAAAGCCACTTTCGCTCTGAGCCCCCCAGGCCTTTCCACCCCCTTCTGATCCTGGACTCACCAGGATCAACTCCAACCTACCAGGCTGTGGCATGCGCGCAGCTCCTCCTCATGCGGGGAACCTCTCTTCTGAATTCTGCTCCAGCCGATCCCTCCTAGGTGCTCTTCCTAAGTGAGCTTCCCTAAGCCCTCAGATTCACGTCAGCATCCACTTCTGAGCTTCAGAGCCTTCAGGGCTCCTTGGGATGCAGCAGTTCTAACGGTCGGTGTGAGGCTTCCTGCTCCCAGGCTCTCTTGCCTCTAGACAAAGGGCACCAGGAGAGCTGAGCTCTGCCGGCCTGGGCTGAGTGTTGTCTTTGATATCAGATAACAGAAAGAATCGCCCAGCGTGCCACACCGCGCCATCTACCATGAGCCTTCCTATTTTCTCCACTAGTCTTTGTGTAGATCACCAGGAAGGCAGCTCTTAGGGCTGTTGGTCTGTTCATTCACTCACCCACCCATCCACCCATGCGTCAAACTTCGACCAAGTGTCCACATGACATCAACAACCATACTACGTGGTGCGCACCTGTGAGAAATAAGCTCGATAAGGTTGAGACTTTCATGGAGCTCACATCCTGCCACAGTGAGAAAGACTAAAGCTACATAGGCCCTGCCCACCAGTCTTCTTAGATGCTTTGCCTGGTTCCATTGGCCTGCTACCTAGTAAATGAAGCCCACATTAGGTATTGTGTCTAGGAAACAAAACAAAACAGAATAGAATGGTGCCAAGAAGGCAGGAGCACTGGCCTAGGTGTGGTTGTTTTATTTAGAGCACCTGGAAAAGTCTCTTGGCTATGACGACATTGGAGTTTTGTTTGTTTGGTTTTTTTTTTTCTTTTTTCATGGTGCTTGGCATTGAACCCAGGGCTCTGCCCAGCCTCCCCAGGGATTCTAGCTCACACTGACTAAGCAAGAGATTGGCAAACTTGGTCTGTAAGATATCAAATAGTAAATATTTTATGCTTTACAGGCCATATGGCCATTCAAGTGCAAAAAAACAAGCCCAACTGAAGTGTAAGCGAATAAGCACAGCTGAGTTCCTGTAAAACTTTCTTTACCAAAACAGCTGGTGTCCAGGCTGCCGATCCTTGCTAAGCCAGCCACCATTGGTGCTGTTCTTTTCTTATCAAAAGTTCCAATCAGGGTATTGTGGGTAGTTGCAGAAGGTAGCCAAGAACTCTGGATGTTGTCACTGTTTGTGCAATAGCCACTCCTGATGAAATGAACTTTTTCTAGTAACTCTGGTGGAATCGGAATGAATCACAGCTTCCCACCGTCTGTGAGCAAGTTTTCTCTTGACAAAGGAAGTGGCTCTTGGCCAGACCTTTTTATGTTATAGTCCGGGCTCATCAGCTACTCTTCTTTAGCAAAATACCTTTATTATGTGTAATTAAGGCAGCAACCGAGAAAAGATGCAAATGTGTTCTTCACAGTCTGATTCTGAAGCAGCAGGGAGCTTTGCAACCTTTGAGAAGAGCGGGCTGGAGCTGAAACACGCCAGGCGGAGGCCAAAATAGGAAAAGAGGAGAAGGAAAGCTAAGGGAACGAACTGGAAGACAAGGGGTGCTTGTGGTGAAGACTTGTGCTCGGGAATCCAGCCAGTCTTGTGCTCGCCCCAGGAACCCAGCTTACCACAAACCTGAGGAAGCCTCCTGGGCTTTGTCCAGTGCATGATACGACGCTCTGCCCCAGGCCCTCCACCATGAAAGCATGACCCCAGTAGGGATACCACAAGCTGCCTCCTTCAATTTCCCCTGGTTCTTTCTTTCTTTCTTTCTTTCTTTCTTCTTTCTTTTTCTTTTTCTTTTTTTTTTTTTGAGACAGGGTCTCACTATGCAGCTCAGCCTGGCCTTCAGCTCACTTTGGTAGCCCAGGCTAGTCTTGAACTCACACCGATCCCCTGCCTCAGCCTCCCAAGTGCTGGGATTACAGGCGTGCGCCACCATGCCCGGCTCCCACTGGTGCTTTCTTTGTCAGAATTGCCTCCATCTTTCTGCTTGTCATAGTTGGCCGTGGTTGATAGTATGACAAGGCCACTGAAAAATAGAGAGAAAGGGAAGAGAAGGAAAGAGATGCCCTCCACACCTGGTGAACAGTGAAGACTGGAAGCTCTAAATGACCCATTCTCCTTTCACCACAGTATAAATGGCACATTCTGTGGTATCCAGTGTTCTGGGCTTAGCTGTCCAATGTGGTAGCCATGTGTGGTGTCTATATACATGTGGCTATGGAAATATGGCAAGTCTGACTGAGACCTTGCATTCTTAATTACTTTCACTTGAATTACTTTAAATCTCAATGTACGTAGCTGTGTGTGGGTAATGACACCGTACTGGGGAGCCAAAGCATGTTGGCTAAGAGCTTACACTCTGCAGGCTGATGGACCTGGGTCTCTATCCTGGCTTCCCGCTCACGGTAGCCATGTGAGTTACTTATTGCCAGAAGTTCTTGAAGCCTTCATTTCCAAGCAGGGCAGCACCTGCAGAAGGGGGCATGAAGGTGCCTGCACTGATGTCTTCCAGGCCTCTTTGGTTCTGGGTGACACCACAGAAATCAGGCCTGATGGAGGGACAGAGAGGGAGCAGGAGGCAAAGCAAAGACCGCACAGCAGACCTCTGACTCCCTCTGCACCTTCCGTGGGAAAGACGGACATCACAGGTTCCCCCCTCCACGCTTGGGGGTTGAGTGTCCTGCTGAAAGGGCAGTTTCTCTGGTCTGGCTCACACATAGGCATGGTCAGTGAGGTGCAAACAGACCCTATGCCTTAGATTTGTTCAATCTAAAGGTAGGGGTCCAGATCTTCAGAAAGAGTGAAGAACAGTCAGACAGTTTGCATGAGCCTTTCTCTCCCTTTATCTTTCCCTCAGCTTCTCTCTGGGATGTAGACATAATGGCTGGAGAGCTAGCAGCCCAGACAAGTGTCCTTGAGGCAGGGACACTGTACAATGACAAAGCGTGGTGGGGCCCAAGCGAGACCTGGGCTTATGAACACCAGGCCAGCCTGGGACAGGCCACCTCCAGTTTCCCTTCATATAAAGAAATTTCACTTTCTCTTCCTCCTCCTCTTGTACGTCCTCTTCTACCACCTCCTCCTCCACTACCTCCTCCCCGTCTTCCTCCTCCTTGTCTCTTCTTCCTCTCCCCCCTCTTTCTCCTTTTCTTCTTCCTCCTCACTTCTTCCTCTTATATCTGGCAGCCATGAGCTAATTATTACCAAACAGGGATCAATTTCAAGTCCAAATTTTGCTATAGTTTTGCTTTTTTCTCTTGGTGGCACTGGGGATTGAAACCAGGGCCTTTGCACTGAGCTTATCCTCTGTCCCCACCCACTTATGCTAAATTAGGAAGTAATTATTATTTACTTTGAGACCATTTCCCTAAGTTACTAAGTTGTCAGGCTGAGTTTGAACTTGAGACCTTATTGCATGCACTTCTGAGAGTTCTGACATGATGTACAGAAAAGCACCCTCACTCTCAGCTAAATCCACGTTTTACAGTACATTGTACATTGAAGGAGTTTGAGAAGAAGTCTTTGTTTCTCTGCACAACCTTCAGGGGGCGGGGTCAAAGCTTAGGCACCACACTAACAATCCCCTACAGTATGGCTGATGCTTTTGGGGGGAGTGTGTCAATCTTTTTTATTCTTATTCTCAATTTCTTTCCCTTCCATAGACCCCATGATTCAAAAGAAGTTTTTCTATTTTTAAGTAAGTTATATTCGTCTCCTCAGTAAAGAAACTATTTAGTAACTACAGTGGACATTTTTTCACATAGGAGTCTGTGCAGCAACTGATCCCCTTTATATATTTGGGGAAATTTTCCTAATAAGATGGAGTTGATGAAGACCTAATGCCACTTCTTCTTGTCCCTGGCAGCTGGAAGCAAGCACTGAAGTCTTCAGATTTTCCAACTGGATGGTCTCCTCTGGGACTCAGCCTCAGGTGGGAGTGGCCCAAGGTGGCAGCCATGGTTTAGAATACATTGCACCGGGTGGCAGCATCCTACAGCCCGGAGGACAGTGTCCTAGCGGGACAGTGTTTGGTGTCTGGCTGCACCTGCAGTGTGACCTCAGCCAGGCCACTGTCTAAGTTACTTTTTACTTGTCCCTGGGACAAATATCTGACACTCAAAATGAAGGAAAGAAAGGTTTATTTAGCTCACAGTTTGCGGAGGTTTCAGTGCATTTCAGTCCATATTCAGCTGGCCCAAGGCTGAGTGGAACAAAGCAGAGAGCATCCAGTTCATGGAGGCAAAACAGCAACAAAATGGTGACAGAGACAGCCAACCAAACAGCAGCATAGCAACAATGTGAGCCTATCTCTCTGTCTCTGTCTCTCTCTATATTACATTCAGGCTCTCTGCCTCAGCCTATCCATCTTAGGCTACACCCATAATCCCAGAAGTACTCAGACCCATAATCCCATCAGTACTAAAACACATAATCCCAGTGACTCGTGAGTCAAGTCTTAAACTCTAGACATCCCTGTCCCATGATTGCATGAGGCTTTGGGGGGACACCCAGACATAAGCCATAACAGCCACTCACCATTCAGGTTTCCCTGTTCACTGCCTCCTTCCATAGCCAGGTCCTCCTGCTCTTCCACTTGTCCTGGCACGAGCTAACGTCCTTTCAGTACATATATTTTCTGCTTAAGCCCACCAGTCTTGGCTGCTATTGTTTGCAGCTGAGATTCCTGATTGCTACACATGCTGGGTAACATGATTTTACCCAAAATACCACAAAGTGTTGACGTCATCCCAACCAGTGATCACTTTCTTCTGAGTTTCAGAAAACTTCCAATAATTGTCTTATCCATTGCTGTATTTCTAATTGCTAAGGACTGGGAACTCCAGCCCAGAAACCACAGATTCCATTGTGTAACAACATTTTGCAGAGGAGCAAATGGAAACTAGAGGTAAAGAAACTTAGTCCACACGTCAGGCCAGGCAAAGAACTTCCCCGCTAGAGTCATTGGTCACTTGTTCTTGCACTGTGCTCGGCCCATGGGTGTGGTACTCCAAGGAACTAAGGCAGAAGAAGTGGATGATTCCAGGGGAAACACAATCCCACCCTTCTAGAGTCTAGCTTTGGGGAAGGCAAAAATACTCAATTAACCTAGAAAGAGGCGGGAGAAGATATTCAGAAAGAAACATTTATGTTGGGTACAGTGGCACACATTTGTAATCCCAGCTCTTCTAGTGGCTCAGGCTATAGGCTTGAAAGTGGGAAGCCAGCCTGGGCAGCTTCAGGAGCCCTTCCTCAAAATAAAAAATACAAAGGGCTGGGGGATGTAGCCCAGCGGCAGAGTGCTTGGCTAGCATGCATGATGTCTTGGGTTCAATCCCCAGTACTGAAGGAAAAGAGAGAAACAGCGAGGGAGGAAACAGGAATGGAGGGAGGGAAGGAGAAAAAAGAAGCACTTAAACAAATGACAGAGCAAGCGCAAGGGATTGGCATAAGCTTCATGAAGCCAAGCCCGGTAGGAGCAGGGACTTGGCAAAGGTTGCTGCAAGCACTGCAGGTGATAACCTCCATGGTAGGCCAGCAGAGAAGGCCTGCCCAGATAGGGAGTCTCAAGGTAACCCCAAGAAGAGGCTGAGTGGGAAGCTGCCCGAGTGAGTGAAGCCAATAGATGCTGCACTCTGCTTTGTGTGTGATGCAGAGGTGTCTCAAGGGGCAAAATAAACTGCTGGAAACAGGACTGTTTTTTATTTTTATTATTTATTTATTTTTTTTTTTTCACATGAAACCCAGGAAGCCATGCTATCTTCTAGGCTGCAGAAATCAGGCCTATCATGCTTAGGTTCTGCCTAGCATGTTGGCACAGGTTGTCCCCATTCCACAGATTAAGCGAGAGTTCATGCTCGCTCATCACCAGTTGAGTTCATACAGCTGGCGGGAGGTAGACCAAGGTTTGGGTGCGAGTCTTTCTATCTCCAAAGACTCCCTATTCCCACTCTACCGCAATACCTCCCATAGAGCAACTTGAAATAATGAATGCTCAAGATGCATGTGGAAGGCACTTCTAATTGAAGAGACTCAATTACAAAGATCAGATTTACACCAAAATTTGAGAACACATCCACTGCACAAAGCATTCTGCAACAATATAAGGGTAAATTGTGTTCCTCTCATGCAAAAAAAGAGAGGGAAATAATAGAGGAAATGTGGTTAATTAATGTGGTAGGAGCTACAACACTACAGGAGCAGGTGAACACGTACTCCCACAATAGGATACAATAAGCAGCTTCATTAGGGAGATAATTTATGTAGCAGGAGAGATAATAGTGAAGGAGACAGGAAAATGTAAAAACAAATTAGTCTACTAGAAAACACTGATTCGAAAATATTTTACAGTGATTTATTAGTAAGAAATCTGTCTGTGATCAACAAACATGGGGCACTATCTTTAAGAGATCTTAAAAAATAGGCCAGCTCTTCAGGGTTGGACAGGTTTAGGTGCGATTTTTCCTCTGTAGGGAAAGGGACCAGCTGGATATTTTAAAAGATTCCCTTTAGTTTATGATTTGAAAGTTCCACTTACAGGAGATTTTTATGACTGTCATTTTTTAAAGCTAGTTAACTTGGTGGCTTTGTTATCCCCCCCCCAAAAAAAAATTCCCCTCAGGGCTTTAACTGAATCAGACTACATTTGGAGTCTTGTGCTGCTTCATGGACACCCCCCTTTTTAAGGTGACATTGACCTGCTTTGTGTTCAGAGAACAGAGCTAAGATAGATACATGGAAGTTGCTTGGGAAGAAATTTGGACTCAGTATAAGAAAACCCTTTCTCCCGCTATCAGAGCCTCTGACAGTGGAACTTGGCTGCTTTTTGAAACAGTTTGCTCCCCAGGATGAGAAATGCTGAAGCAGAGGGTGTTTGAACAGCTGTCAAGGTTGCTGTAGAAGAGATATTTTAAAAACTAAGTTTCCTTCCAATTTTGACACTGTCTGATTGATTGATCATGTATGTCTACAGTAGGTTTTGCCGAGTCGATAGCTCCTTTTTAGTTCTTTTATCTAGCTGATTAGCTTCTCTTCTTCCCACTATAAAAAAAAAAAGAAGAAAGGTTGCGAAAGCAATGGAGAACGACAAGGGCAGCTCGCACATGGGGGTCACGGCGCCTGGCTTGCTGAGCTCCTCCGCTGGGGGAGCCAGATACCTCGGGGCCAGCTAATGACCACAGGGGGCTCCCCAGGCCCCTGTGAAGCCACGGTGCCGGAACCCCCACTCACGAGGGACACTTGGGTGGGCTTACATGTAGGGCCTGCGCGGGGGAGCTGGGGTCGAGAAGGTGCAGTGCAGGCTGTTCTCCGCTGGGGCCCTCAGCTCAGGCAGTGGTGACCCCACGTGCACCGCTGGTCTCGAGCCCGCGTCACTTGGATCCTTTTCCGCTGGGCCCCCTACCATCCCCAAGGTCAGCCCATCACTAGGCCATGCTTACCTTTCCTTATCTTTGCTGCTTGTGACACAGTCCAAGCTTGGCCTCATCTATCCCCTGCCTTGTGTCCACTCCACTTATTTCCATTCTGAAGCCAGAGAGAGCTGTACAAATTCTGGATACTACCTTGTCTATCCATCCTGTCCCATCTCAGTGGTGCGTCTTGCTGCTGGGTTGTGCAGGGTTAGATGCAGTCCTGCCTGTCCGGTACCCATGTGCTTGGTACCTCCCCTGCCAACTCCTTGGGTCCAGCCCTACTGATCTGCCCTTGCCCCACTGACCTCTCTGCCATGGGCTTCTCTGCCCACCTTTCCTGGCCTGGTGAAGGCTCAGCGACCCTTCTTGCCTGAGGCACCTCCTCAAGGGAGATTGCAGCTCCACAGCCCCTCAGTGCAGGGCCAGGGATCAGGACTCACCTTCTCAGGGCTTTTCCTATTTGTGGTCAGCTGCATCTTTTTTTGGAGGTGATTAGGTCCTCTCATGGAATTGTAAGAGAAGCAGTGGTGCGGGTGTGTGGGCAGGGTGTCCTGAGGAGCTGAAGGGGAGGATGTGCCCGAGGTGCTCATCCCATGTGATGCCAGGGCATCCTCTGGGCCCAGGAAGTGGGCAAGCCTGGCCTTTCCCCGCTGAGAGCCTGCCTCCCCACTCACCCCTCACCTCTGCTGCTCTCGCCTGTGTCCAGGTACTTCCTGTGTTGTTTCTGCAGCTTCCTTTTATTTTAGTCTTCTTGACAGTACAACGGAGCTGGAGAAAGGGGTTGCCTGCCCCTGAGTGAGATCGGGTCCTTCTCTGTAGCAGGAAATGGCTGAGTTAAGGATGAGCATTAGACAACGAGGGTTTTAGCTGGGAGGTTTAGAAAAGAAAAGAAAAAACAAACAAACAAAAAAATGGAACACTTCATCCCTGGTCACTGCACTGTTGGTGCCCCTTGACCTTTGCTTGCTGGCTGAGAAATACTGCTTTTTCATCTTTCAAAATTCTAATCCTTTTGCAGAGCTAAGCCTGGGAGAGACCTTCAGAAGCCTTCCTTGCCACATGTACATCAGCCAGTACTAGAGGCCTCACACATGTACATGGCAAGGGGTGTGTGTGTGTGTGTGTGTGTGTGTGTGGTCTTACTGGGCAGTAAGCTCCTTGAAGGCACAGCCTATATCTGGCCTCTGTGTCCTCAGTGCCTAATATACAGGAGCTGTACTAGGCCTTTGGGGAGCGAGTTAGAGAAGTCAACTTGGTCCAGCCGCTCTTGTGAGGCCTGGAGTGCTAGGTGCACTCCAGCAGCGGACGCTTCCTCCCATTTCCTAATGGGGGACAGTCTTGCTGATATGCGCTTCGTGAGGAACACCCCAGCACACGTGCCCTGACCCCGGGGAGTTAAGCCTTGACCCTGAGGAGTGGAGGGAGGGGTGTGGAGAGCCGAATTTCTTGCTATTGAATTGGGTAGCTCCTGATCCACCATGCTTGCTACCAGTGCCTGGCTTGGCGCCCTGCCATCTATGTCCCCTTTCTCCCTCTGCTCTTTCCTTCCTTGGCTCTGTCAGCCCCCTAACCCCAGGAAACAGGGCCGTGTGCTCAGAGCCCTAAGCTACCTGCGTTGCATCTGGGAAGGCCACTGGAGCCCAGCAAAGCTTGGTCCTGGACAAGTGCCTTCCAAGTAGGAGAATCACACTGAGCCGTCACTTCCTCCCTGCCAGCGTCTGCTTAACTTCCCCCTCAAGTTGTCCTTCCTTTTTAATTGCGCCAGTTTCTTTTCTTTGTTTTCCTAGTTAAAGCCCAACAAAGAATGAATTGGATATTCCAGTAGTTTGTGGTCATCATTAATTTCATGGTCCTCTGAATTTATTAAGCCTTATTTCCTCTCGATAATCTCCTTTTCCCCTGGTATTTGTAAGCGCACATCTTATTCTCTTTAATTGCTTTGCCGATGTGATCTCAGTCAGATCTTCAGCACTCTTAGCTTTTCCCAGGAAGCTTACCTAGGGCAGCACATTGTTCGTTCTCTCCTTTTCTCTGCCCACTGGAGTGCATTTCCTCCCCCTCAGATCTCCCCCAGTCTTTGGGGGAAGTTGCATGGATTGTACTTTGCTTCTCTGTTAGACGGCTAGGGCTGGGCTTTAATTATGTGTGGGCCCCTCCTTCTTCTCAGGCTTCTGCAGCTTCACTGTACAGCTGGAGGAGCCCTCTGAGTCCCTAGACAGCAGGTGGCTGGCTGGTCCCAGGCTTTCTACTGCCTGAACAGAGGGCCGTGCCTGAGGCAGGCAGGCGGAGGGGAGATGAGCCGGCAGAGGGCTTCCGCTTAGCACGCTGGTGGTGGTGAAGCATGCGGTGAAGACGGTGCTGGTGCCCAGTGGACTCCGAGGCCGCAGATAATTGAGTGATCACTTTCACAGATGATGAAACCCCACTGCCAACGTCCATCTGCCTCAGCGCACCCATTTGCCATCTATGACCTACCGGCCCCACAATGTAGTGGTGGGTGGATTTTGCGTGCCCTTTTCATTAAACATCTATGATTTTCTGCCTTGACTTGCAGCTGGTCATTCATGTGTCTCTTTTTATTGTAATTTAAAAAATCATTAATTTATTTATTTACTATCTATGTATTTATTTGGTACAGGGACTTGCTATGCAGCTGGACTCATAGTGATCCTCCTGTATACGCCTCCCTATCACTAGACTTGCAGGCCTAGGCCACCAGGCTCTGCCTCAGGGATCGTGTGGTGCTCCCAGGGTTCTGGGCCTGCATGGCATGTGGTACTGGGGATCAAACCCAGGTCCTTGTACTTGCCACGCAGGCACTTAGACCACAGAGCTGTCTCCCCAGCCCTATGTGTCTCTTTTACAGGTCCAGAACTTAACCCTTGATCTCATCCCTCATAACCTAAGCATACTCTGGATCCCTCGGTCCCTATTAAGATTGTTCCTTAAATTATCCTAGAAGTGTCTTTAGCCTCTCTTCTGCCTTAGCGCCACATGAAACACCTTACTGGTTCCTAGCTGCTGTGTGCACCTTCCTTTCTACTCACACTTGGTGTCTTTATCAAACTTGCCCTGTGTGGACAGTGGCGAGCAGCTCCCACCCAGCCCCCACTCCTAGAGCCCAGCCTTGGTTGGGTTCCATTATCCACATAGCCGCAGGAACATCCTGGGCACTGACTCTTCCCAGGCTTCCAATAAACAAGGCTGGGCGCCAGTGAGATGGCTCCGTGGTCTAAAGTGCTTGCTTAGGAAAACTTAGTCAACTGCAGGAATTGTGGTTTGATCCCTGGCACCACATGCTGCGCCAGCCCTGCCCCCAGGCTAGGCTGAGCCAGCCATTAAAAAACAAAACAAAATTTTTAAAGCCCCAATAAACTAGGTTGGGACTTGGGCCTATTCCAGCCAGTGCGCTTTTTTACCCCTTAGGCATTTCCTTGGTTCAGGGATCCGCACACGACACAGCTCAAAGGCAGTGAACTTAGAGAGGACATTGGGGAAAATGGTTATTTTTTTCTTTTTTTTTTGTCTTTTTGGGAGAGTTTTCAGAAGTGAGATGCCACTGGCCATGGTTGCCATTATCCAGGAAGAGCTGAAAATGAAGCCAGGACAGAACAGAACCCAGAGACACAGTCTGGCTGCAGCTTCGCAGGGTCCGCTACTGGGCCTCCATCACCACGCTCATGTCCTGCAGCCAGTCCATGAGCACCTTAGTGCAGTGTCCTGGAGTCAGGCCCAGACCCTCCTGGCCTCCTGGGTGTCAGCTCCTGCCTTCCTGGTCCCCTGCCCAGCCTTCTGTGGCTGCCGTCACATGGATCCCACTGCCTTCACTCTTACTCTGTGCAGCCACCCAGACTTCCTTTCATTTTCTTGTAATTTATTTTATGTAGTGCTTGGGGTCAAATTCAGGGTCTCACACATGCCAGACACACTCTACTACTGAGTTTTAGCATAAGTGGATACTGAGCTCTCCACTTTAGCATATACATCCTGTGAGAATGTATCCTATTTATTTGGTACAGGCATGCCACTACACAGCTTGAATCCACAGTGATCCTCCTGTCTCAGCCTCCCAAGCTCTGGGACTATAGGCATGTGCCACCGCGCCTGGGTTTTGTGCCTGGCTTGGCACCAGACCTGCACGCCACGCAATGCCAGGGATCGAGCCCAGGACCTTGTACTTGTCAGGCAGGCACTCAGGCTGCCAAGCTATCTCCCTGGCCCCAAGCTGTTTAGTTTGTTGCTAAATATCTAAATTCTACAGTAGCCACTGGCACATAGCAGGTACTCAATAGCGTATTGTCAGTTTATTGATTGATGAATTAATGAATGAGCGAAATAACAGTTTTGTTGCGTTTTGTTTTGCAGGGACTGCAGATCGAACCTAGTCTTTGCCCTGACTTCCTAGTACTTCTCATATTTTAGTTTGAGGCAGGGCTTTCTAAGTTGCTCAACTTTCTAGGCTGAGCTCAAACTTACAATTCTCCTTCCTCAGCCTCCCCGAGTGCTGGAATGTCAGCAGGTGCCATTATATCCACAGAGGGTAGTATTTTTTTTTTTTTAAACTTTTGTTTATTTATTTGGTACAGGGTCTTTCTATGCAGCTCAGACTCACAGTGATCCTCCTGTCTCAGCCTCCCCAGTGCTGGGATTACAGGCATGCACCACCACCTTGGTTTTAGTGCCTGGCTCAGCATGGGAACGGCATGGCATGTGGTACCAGTGATCAAACCTGGGTCCTTGCACTTGCCAGGCAGGTGCTTAGACCGCAGAGCTATCTCCCCAGCCTGAGGTAAGTATTTTTAATTGGGTTTCTGCCACTGGTGGCCAAGGTGTTCTGATGCAGCATTCAATTCATATTTGACTAAAAAGTGGATGTGTGAATACTTCAGCTTGGTGGGGTTGTAAGTTACCTCATTATAGAAGAACAGCACCGCACACCTGCCTATCCTTGCTGAATCACAAGACACTTCCACACACAAAGCCCCATTAGATCCTCGCTGTTGTTTTCTAGGTAGACAGGGAGATGCTGCCCTCCGCCCACAGGACAGAGCAAGCACATGTAGTCTGGGGTAGTTAAGCCTCAGAGTGGGGACAAGAGCCCACAGCTCCTGTCACCAGCCCATAGCTCTTGCAGCATCTCTGATTTGCATTTCTGTTCCCAATTCCGCAGCTTCCCAGCGTGGCACTCACCCACGGCCATGGGAGAGCGCTATGAAATTGTGTTCCATGTGGTCTCTATTTGTCTAACATTTCTAATTCCCTCTTCTGCGAAAGTCAACAAAATCCAGAATTTTTCCCATGTGAGATTGTGGGCTCTATGGGAAAAAAAGAAAGACAAGCATATGGCCTTCAGGAAATCAAATCTGCTTCATGAGATGAAATTTCCTTTCTGTAAATCGGCCCATGGCAGAGCTGTCTTTGTAGCTGCCTCTTCCATCTTGGGCCATGGATGACGGACATACCTGTGCCCTGCCTTGTGTGGCCATGGGCCTCCCTCCTCCAGAGACATTCCCTCTTTTCCCTCGCTATTCCCCATGGATGACATTAGCTTCCTTTTTAATTCCTCTCCCTTCACTGCACACGCTGAGGCTGTTCTGCAGCCCCCAGTGGACATGCACAGACTTATTTGGTTTCCTATGTGATAGATAAAACAGCAGGGGCTTCTAATCGGAAAAGTTTCCTGGCTACAAAAGGCTACAGAAAACCACAAAGCTGCCAGTACGGTTCAGAGCTTTTTTTTTTTTTTTTTTTTTTTTTTTTTTTTTTTTTTTTTTTTTTTTTTTTTTTTTTTTTTTCATTTTTTTTTTTTTTCAGAGCTTATTAATACACACTTGGCATGAGTTTGGCACATGACACAGCCCCATCCCCATGGGAGGGAGAAGGGATCAGCTCTGTGGACGGAGACACAGCCCGCGGTGGTGGGGGGATGGGGCAACGCCCTCTCCAGGGACTTCCTCAGGGCGTGCTCCTTCAGGTGAGGTTTGGAGACCCACGGGTGGGGACTTTGGGAAAGGGGACAGAGTTAAAGGGTGTGCAAATTCTCTTTCTAGTTCTAACCCTCAGGGTGTGACAACTCTGGGACGACAGCCATGTGTGATGGCACTTTTGGTTTGTTGTTTTCCTTTTTTGAGGAAACCAGGAAAATCTTTCCAGCAGATGGCTGTTGACACTACATTATAATGAATAACAAAAATCTTAGCATCTATATCCCTAGACTTTCTGACCACCAAATGGAATGTATCTTTGGTATAGAAAAACAAATAAAAATTTCATTTTCTCACAATCATAAGGTGTCGTATTTAAGCAGGGTACAGCTACTGAACATTTTCTTGAATTTCACAAGCTCTGTTCCCTGTTCCAACTATTCACAATATGCTTGGGTCACTCACAGGAAAAAGAAAACACTGTGCACATCAATATTTAGGAAGATTTTCTCAACACCTACCCCTTACACCTACACACACACACACACACACACACACACACATCCCAGGCGTATTATAGACTGAACTCAAGCCTTCACACTGGGCTACTTTTCTTTAAAAGAATTCTCTACTTTGAATCAGGGTCTCAACAATTCACTAAGTTTTCCATGCTGGACTAGAACTTGGAATCCTCCTGCCTTAACCTCCTGCAGGAATTATAGACCTGCCCCAGTGTGCCTGCCTCATTTTGCTGTCTCTTCTCTTAGTCCAGCAATTCCATTTGGCCTCTTACTTTTATACAAAGGAGGCAATCTTTTAGCATTTAAGCAGACAAACAGGAGAATATTTCAGAAGTGTTTCCCCCTTTAATCACAATAAGAGAAAGGAGGCGGCTGATCCTGAGAGTCGGGCCAGCAACTTGAGGAAGGTTCTCCTCAGGCTCAGTTCCTGGGGTAGGAAGACATTCAGCAAGCTCCCCTTGCTCGTGGTCCTTGGGGGACTTTGAGGGAGATAAGAGCTATAAATACCCGTATTGTATAATAGCCTAGGTCTCATAGCCTAGAAAGGAAACAAAGCAGAAAAAGACCCCAAATCCTTCCATTCCAGGATGGGTGCAAAAGAGGGTTGTGAGGAGCACGGGGGCAGGGAGCAAGGTGTGGCTTTGATCAGAAAAAAACGAACTGTGGGTGCAACTGTCAGTACCAGCGACACCAGCACCACGAGGCTCAGCCTGGACTCCTCTGTCACCAGGAGGGCACAGAACCTAGGACAAAACCCGGCCAGCTCCCTGGGCGTCTCAGGCTGACTGGTGCTGCAGTTCTGAAGGCTGGGGAGGAGTGGGAGAACCACAGGCCACCACCTCCAGGGGTAAAAGGGCTACGCAAGCATCATGCAGCCCCCAACACCAGTCCCGGAGAGTAGTTCTCGTTTGAAACTTAGGCTGCACCTGCTTTCCGGCAAAGGACCACACGCATGTGCAGGCCCTCCTTTGTGAAGGCGGATCAGGGAGGGACCCTTTCCCCACGCGTCCTCCTCCAGCTCGCCTTTCCACTACAAATGTGGCTGCAAGCGCTGTGGTTGGCTTCTACTTTGGACAGGGCCCAAATGCACACTGGATGATCCCTTCTTTTCCTCTCCTGTTGGACTAAGGGTTCCCCCGGGCCGCCCTTTCCAGGCTCCAGGGCAGTGTGCCACCTTGAGCACAGCCTTAGCACCTTTCCTGTCTGCCTGCCCGTCCTCTGGTGCACCCTGACTACTTCTCCTTCTGCTTGCTCCTCAGTGATGGGCCTCCTCTCCGGTTCCACCGCAAGCCCTTTGCTCTACTGTCCCCCACCTGGACAGTGCCCCCCCCCACATACTCACCCATCTCCTCAGGCCCTGCAGCTCTTTCCTGAGAACCTCAGCCTCAGTGGGACCTTTGTGGCCGCCCCTTGAACAGCACCTTTCCTACCTTCTATTTTTCTGACTACTGGCCACTGTTGAAATACTTAGATTCTACTTATTCATGTTGTTTTATGACCTGTCTCCCCACCAGAATATGAGCTCCACACGGGCAGGGATTCTTCGCAGGAACTAGGAGAGCACCCAGCAGGGAGCAACCAGGCTGCCAGGAAATGCGCCCTGCAGAAATAAATGAAGCTCTGCAGAAAGTTTGGTTTCATTATGGCCTCAAGGAAGCAGAACAGTGCGGAGCGCACAATATGTATTAAATGAATGTGTGGGGAACAAGTGTGGGTGCCTGGCGCTGCCTGTAGGGCAGAGCAGGGATTGCTTCTTGCTGTCCCTGCCTATTTCGCTTGCCAACCCCGTTGCTGCCTCTGTCCTCTGTAGGACTGGAGTCTGTGCCGGCCTGTGCCACCAGGCTCCCGCACCCGGGGTGACCTTTATCTGCTTCTTTCTAAGCTTAGAGCCCGTCCATCTTGCAAGGCTGAGCCTGGCAGCACGTTTCTCAGCGCAGGGTCTTTGATCTTCTCTTAAATCTGGTGGAGCTGGTGTGGCTCTTCTCGTGGGTACCGATGTTCTAGGTGCCACCAGTCAGAGACACTGTGGAGATCAGGAGCCAGATGTGTTCTATTCATAGTCCCCACCCCTTGGCTGACACGGCTGCAGGTATGGGGAGGTGGGAGAGTGGCAGGGGCCGTGGCAGATAGGGCGGAGGAGAAAGTCAGAAGAACTGCACACTCAGATGGTCCCATTGTGCAGAAGCCAGAGCTGCTGCTGTGGCTGTAGGACGAATGGCCCCCGCTGTGACATTGCAGAGAGCAGGGTTTCTGGCTCAGAGAGCCAGGCTCATTTCCTGGCTAAGTCTCTGTAGACTATTTATTTAACTTCTCCAAGCCTTGGCTTCTTTCCTTTTTATGGAAATTTTCGTGCCTTAAATGTATTGTGTACATAAAAGCATATCGTATCTTAGGGGGAGTATAAACTGAAAAACACTACCTAAATACGATAGATACGTGAGTATTGTAACTTCCAACCGTGAAATCCGAAAGGTTGCGGTTCAGGTTATGGCCAGTTGGTGGCAGCACCAGGCAGGGACTTTGTCCCGTGGTCCTATAAAGTCGAGGTTGGAAGCGGATGATGGATGGGCTGGCTTGCGGGAGCTAAGCAGTCTGCTTTGTGCCCATCCTACCCCCCTACCCCCGGAACCGAGGGCGAAGGGATCGTCCTCTCTCCTGACATGGGCTCTGGTCGTGGCTGAGCCAAACCGCAGAAGTCTCCCCTTAAGAGATTTTCCAGACGTTTTTACAGAGATCCTCACCATGGCGACGCTGTCCTGTACGTTCCGGTCTAGAGGTTGGAGTTTCCAATGGTGATCTTACCTCGCCTTTTCCACGAAGTTTCACACTGAGATGAGCAGGGATTTTATCTCCCGCCCCCACCTCACCGTTTGAGCTGTGCGGAAGCTGAAGCGCAGAGAACTTACGAAAGCAAGCAAAAGAAGCCAAAATTTGCCACGTAAGCCCTGGGTCCTGGCCGGATTCCACCACCCCCACCCCCATTCTGTTGCTTTCTCTGCCCAGTGGCTCACACTAGAAGGGCTCCAGGGGCTCTGCACTTCAGCTGAGAGCCGACCAGATGCTCTGCCCCCTGGGCCCCTGGGGACAGTCCCCTGGCCCCAGACCATGGCCCCATCTCCTTTTCCTCAGGCCTGGGCTCAGCGGACCTTCCTCCACTCAGCTAGGGGCACCAGCTCTCTGGTGTGCAGCTCCTGAGCTAGTCGGACGCCCACGCTCCCTCTATCCCTGCTCCATGCAGATGTACACCGGAAGCACCACATACAGCCGGGAGGGACTTGACTCTGCTCCCCAGTGAGAAGGCCACCACGAGGCTATCAGAGATTCAGAGATGCAGGGGGAAACAGGAAAGTGCGTTGACCCTGGCTGAGAGTGACTTGAGGACCAGGCACTGCGCCGAACTCTGGACACGTCACCTCACTGACTCTCATGGTAAGCCTGAGAGTGCAGCATCTTCTTTGACAAATGTGGGACCAAAGGCTCCCAAAGATGAAAGCGTCCCTAGAGCTACACATGAATGGTGGGGCGGGGCTGTTGGCTCAAAGCTCCCCTTCGGTAACCCTGTGATCGCACAGCTAGGGACAGGTGAACTTGTCCTTCTCCAAGAAGTATTTACACATGGGGACTTTCGGGCTTAGAGAGTGTTCTCTTAGAATTCATGTGTAACCCCGGAACTGTCACGGTAGGTCGGTTCTGTCCTCTCTGCTGTGTGAGTGGGAAGCACAGAGAGAAAGAAAAAAGAGTGGTGCACCTCAGAGACAACTCAGTTCCCAGACGGATGCACTCCCACAGATGACCGCACCGTCGGAAGGTCGAGGAACTTGGCCCGGTGGCCACTGTTGTAGGAGGCCCTGGTTGTGAGGGCGTTGCTGCAGTTTTAGATTTACCTGAGGTGAAGAGAAGGAGCAGCACTTGGAGAGGTGGAGGGAACCGAACCTTCTCATGCCCCTGGGCTCAGGCAAGCCGCGTACTCCAGAGGTTGAGCCCGAGCCCTGTTGGGTGTCACGCATAGAGGCTTTCTCAACCTGTGGGTTGCGACCCCGGCGGGGGTCGAATGACCAAAACACAGGGGTTGCCTAAAGCCATGCCGAATCATAACTGTAGCAAAATTACAGTTTTTTTTTTTTTTTTTTTTTTTTTTTTTGTCTTTTTGAGACAGGGTCTCGCTATGCAGTTGAGGCTGGCCTTGAGCTCACTTTTGTAGCCCAGGCTGGTCTCGAACTCACACCAATCCTCCTGCCTCAGCCTCCCAAGTGCTGGGATTACAGGCGTGCGCCACCACGCCTGGCTAAAATTACAGTTTTGAAGTAGCCACCAAAATTATTTTTTGGTTTGGGATCACCGCAACATGAGGAACTGTATTGCGGGGGTCATGGCATTAGAAAGGTTGAGAACCACTGCCATGGGGGACCATGCAGGCTGAGTTGCAGAAACAGAAGCAGGCCTGAGGGAACGCAGGGGTTTGGGCCAGGTGGTCGGTGCAAGCGAGATTCCAAGGTTCTTTACACGAGCTGTCCATTTCAGTCCTAGATTTCGGCTTCCAGAAGTTTTGTTTTCCTCATCAAGGGGACTGGACACAGTGCCTGGTGGTGCCAATGTCATGCCAGTGCCCATGGAATCTGACAGGCTGCAGCTGCAGTTTCTCAGGGGACCTCCAAATTGCAACCACACTGACTATCAACATACCCTGGCCCCAAACCCACTCACGGTGTGGCCTGTCTGGTGACCCCTAAGGCCAGGAGTAGATGTCAGTGCTTGGTTCAGCAGTGCTATACACTTGGTTGCTGCTTTGCGTCTCTCCCCAGAGTTTGTGGGGAGGCACGAAGTGGGTACAGCATGATGGGGCAGGGCTTAGGCTTAGTGATCACTGCAGGAGAGGGACAGGGGAGGGGCAGGGGAGAGGTGGGGAGGTGTGGGGGAGGGTGGGAGAAGGACAGGACAGGGGCAGGGGAAGTGTGGGGAGGGGCAGGGGAGGAATAGGAGAGGGACGGGGGAGGGGAAAGTGAGGGACAGGAGAGGTAGGGGAGGCAAAGACAGTGCTGAGGAAGACTGAGGCAAAAACGGGAGGTCCAGCACTTGGAAGGCAGGTCTGTGGAGCTGGGGTTAGGAATTGGCTTGGCCAGCAGGGTGCATACACCCCAAAACCTCTTGAGACGCAAGCTCCTCAGTTGAGTGATGGAGAGATCAGATTCCCTTTTGAATTTCTTTCTTTTCTGGATTCCTACAACTCAAGAAATGCAATCAGAAGTGATCTACAGAAACTTATTTAACACAGGGAGAGAAGGAAGTGGAGTCTGGACCCTCAGTGTTTATTTCACTTGTCCCACAAACAAGTGATGCTCACCCTGAGCAAGGCCTCTGAGATGACCTCTTCCTCTTCTGCTTCTGCCATCTTCCTGTTAATCCATCTATCACGAGCTTTACTTTAGTTAGGGAGAGAACAGTCAACGGAGATAGAGGGAGAGTGGTGAGGTAGAAGGGGGGAGCCTGGGATGAGCCATGGGCCAGAGTATAGCAAAACACCCCCACCCTCAGGACTAGCGGCTGCCACCAAGCAGGGTGGGGACACTTAGGACAGACAGATTTTAATCTAAAGCATTCAAAGCAGAAATGGAAGAATAGTGGGGGAGGGGGGGAATGAAGGACAATAGAACAATAGCCATTGTCCCACCACTGTGCAGGGGTCCCCAAAAGACACGTACCCCACATACTCATCTAAGAAATACTGCGGGGCTCCATGGGTTGCTGCAAAGGCACTCAGCATGCACCCCCCCCCCCCCAGGAAAACCATGCGTCTTTGCAATGGGAACTGTCTTGGGCCTCAGCCCACCTGAACTTCAGGAGCAAGACAAGCACTACAGTCGGGCACCACATCTTCTTTTACAAGAGGAGCTTACATTTATAAAGGAAATCGCAACTTGTGACAGGTGCCACCCTTTCCTGTGCCGGAAGGAGAGGCAACTTTTTGTACATAGCAGCCCCATGACTGAAACAACCTGGGGTACCTCTCTTTTCCCTGGGTGTCCCAGGTCTTGTCTCCCCACCTCAAATCCCTGTGCCCCTTTCACTTTTGCTCAGCCTAAGAACAAGCGCAAGCTCTGCCCGTCTTGTCTGATTACTTAGCTGTGGGTGGGACTGTGTGTATGATACGTAATGTTCACATTTATGAACTTCTGTGTCTGTGTGTACGCGTGTGTGCGCATGTGTGTGCATTGTTGTTATTGTTAACTTGTCTTTTGGCAATGAAATAACAGGGCCAGAAAACCTATCCTCAGTATAGAGAAAGGACACATTTATTTCCCTTTCTACAATTTTTGGCTTTCTTTTTCTGCATGTCACAGCTTTTCCAAACATGATTTACCTGCATTTTTCTTAGACATTTAAATCATGCCCAATTTTGACTCCTACCTCAGTGTGCAAACTTGCCACCAAATCTTGGTGCAGCCACTTCATGGTTTCCTAATGAAAAAAAAAAAAAAAAGGCTCCTGTGAACTTGTTAGGTCAGAGTTGGTCTATCACTCTGAGAGATCGTTCAGCAGAAACCAGGCTACTTGTATTTTTACTGGCCTACTATGAGGATGTCCATTTTTATCATCAACTTGTGTGTTTTTATTCATAATTTAAAAAAATCTTTTATTTATTTGTGTATTTGGTACAGGGTCTCACTATGCAGCTCGCACTTGTAATGATCCTCCTGTCTCAGCCTCCCCAGCACTGGGATTGCAGATGTGTATCACCATGCCTGGTTTCAGTAACTGGCATGTGTCACAGCATGTGGTACCAGGGATTGAACCTGGGTCCTTGTGCTTGCCAAGCAGGAGCTTGGACCACTGAGCTACTCCACAGCTCATGTTTTTATTTTTTATATGAAAATTGTATCTATATTAAGATGGAAATGTTTTTATTAATACATTAACTCTGGTTTCATAAGCTTGTTACTTAGTTGTACATTTGAAAGTGTCCTTTTTCTGTGTTTACAAAACAAGATTGATTTTAAGAATATTGACTTTTACTATGTAAATGTCTTTTAGTACTTGATATATTATTTATTTATTTATTTTTGAGACAGAGGTTCAGGCTGCCCTTGAGCTCACTGTAGCCCAGGCTGGACTTGAACTCCCAGCAATCCTGCCTCAGCGTCCTGAGTGCTGGGACTACAGTCATGCCCCACTACTCCCAGTAATGTATACATTTTAAAATAATTTTTATACACAGAATTTTTTTTTTCCAATTCTTTTATTGTTTAAATTTAACAATGGTTATATTACATATTTTCATCATCGGATCAGTTTAGATTAATACATATAGGTATATAAGATTGATCAAACAACTAAACATTAACTTTTCTAAATCCACATTACTTTTCTTTTTTTTTTTTTTCTTTTCCCCCTTTTTTTCTTTGAAGGTTGACATATTGCATATTGTCCTCACAATCATTCTATAGAGTGCAGTGTGTGGGCATGACCCACCTCCCTATTAATGTTACATAGAAAAAAGAAAGAAAGAAAGAAAAAAAAAACAGGAAAGAATATACTTCCCTTTGGACTAAGAGGAAGCAGATACATATACAATCAAAGGTTTTGCAACTGCAGTGTGCCACCAGTGAAGCTTGTGACGTTGGAGGCTATTGAATCTAAGCCTCCTAAAGCTCATCTCACCAATCTAGCTCTGCGTTCCATGCATT
>PVJA010002055.1:0-113414 GCA_004027025.1 Myocastor coypus
AGGGAGAGGGAGAGGGAGAGAGAGGGAGAGAGACTGCCTCTGTGCCTGACAACTGCCTTATCCTGTCCACTTGCAACTCTGAATTCCCAAAAGTGAGGAAGCACAGGGTGCTCCGACCCCCAGAGGATTGAGGGGCTGGGGGTCAGCACACTTGTCGGAGATAGCTGGTTTAATTGGCAGAAATAGCTTCAGTGTCTTTCAGCAAGAAAGACAAGAAAACACAGCCACAAGCTCACACACGGCTTCTATGTTTGGATGGAGCCTGAAATCCTTAAATTATTTATAAACCAGCAAGTAGATATGACAAGGCTTTCAAAATTACTGTTTTGAAAACTATGAGACCTTGAAATTTTTTTTTTTTTTTTTTTTTTTTTTTTTTTTTTTTTTTTTTTTTTTTTTTTTTTTTTTTTTTTTTTTTTTTTTTTTCTGCTGTGGTTACCGCAGCTCCTCAGGCTTAAGAGAATACTCAATGTCACCCTGCAGAGCAAGGGTCACCTCTTGTGTTGGACTCTATCCCCTCCTGGCTCAAGGTCTTTTCCTTCCCACCAAGGTGTGGCACTTGATAAGGTAAATTTTCCCTTTTCAGATCAGGCATGTGTTTTCAGGCAGGGCTGCTCTTAGGCCCTTAGGTAATCCTTCGAGAAGTATTGCAATATGTCACTCTCTGAGTGCATCCAGGACTTTGGTTTCCAGAGCTGCTGCTGAGTTGTTTCTTACCTCTCCTAAGTAAAGGTGACCTCCCAAGGATAGTCCTGGGAGGGGGATGTTTATTTCTGGTTCAAGAGGTACTCAGTGTGAAGGCACCCAGATGAAATCACAGCCACCATCTTTCTCCTCTTTTCTGGAGCCTTTTGCATGACAAAGTCTTGCTTTGAAAACCTAAGGGCTCAAATCACAGGTTCCCATTTAGCCTCACAGGGATTCTCCTGATACTTCCTTTTTCTTGAAGACAAGAATATTAAAAGTGCCACATATTATTTCCGAGTGCTGGCACACACCAGTTTTTTATTTTTGCTTCATCTAAACGCCAAATAGTTTTCAGACCTTAGTCCTAAAACCTTGACTTTACAGATGAGTTAGCTCAAATTTAACAGAAATGTAAGTCATTCCTTACTCATAAATTATCTCATTGTATCTCTGACATCATGTTACAGATTAAGATTACCGTCAGTCCTCATTTTCAGAATCTCCATCACCAGATCTTTTTAGAGAAGCTAGGTGATTTACCCCCAGACCCACAGCAAGAAAGCCAGGAAGCTACTTTTAGTAGTTGCTGTGAACAAATGGACCGTTCCAATGCCTACATTCTTTCCACCTCCCGCGGCTATCAAAAAAAAAAGTTGTTATCTCTTCCGCCAAATAGTCAAGGCTAATGAAAACGCACACTGCCAAGTCCTCTTTTCTCAGGCCAGCTTTGGGCTGTCCCAAACCCTCTGTCACCTCCCTGTAACCCTGGCCTCCAACGGTATCTTTCGGAAACAGCTTAGGAAGCAACAATTTCCCTGTCTACCATTTCTCTTCGCCCTCTCTTCACATCATGTGTGAAGTTGTGAAATGACATTTCCTTCCCTCAATTTCTCCAAAGGGCAGACAACATATGACTCAGGAGTCCCACCTCATTTCCAGCACTGGATCTGTCAGATATGCAAACTGCTCACTTATTCTCTTTGTGTACCAGTGAGGCCTTATCACTCCTGCTGCGTTCAAGATCGGCTCTGCCATGCATCCTCTGTCGCTCCTCACCTGTGCCCTTGACCTCTCTCCCAAGCTCACATGGCTTCTTGAGTGTCATTTGTCTATTTTTATTTATTTACTTAACTAATTAATTTGTATTATGGCTGGCTCAGTCTGCCCTGGGGGTGGAGCTGGCACAGTATGTGGTGCTGGGGATCGAACTGCAGTCTCAGCGGTTGCCTAAGCGGGCCTAAGCAGGCGCTTTAGTCTGCTGAGGCATCTCGCCGGCCCCATGTCATTTGTCTTGATCAAGCTTTTCTGGGTCCAAAATAAATCATAGATTGAAGACACCATCACGGTGTCATCCATACTTGAGTCCAGGCCTGGCTCAGTACATGGACCCACACCCTCGAGTGTGGGTGGTGGTTCAGGGAAACCCCACTATAGGAATAATCGGATAGGGGAAGGTTCTGTCTTGATGCAACCAGAAGGGAGCTCATTTTGCGTGGCATCACATAAGGAAATAGTCAAAGCATTTTTTTTTTTTTTTTTTTTTCAGGACTACTTTGTAGTTTTAACTAACAAAAGAAAGCAAACTCAGATCTGGGATGAGGACAGCCCCGTTCCATTTAGGAATGAGCCCTCTAATAAAAGCCTTTCTCTGAGATTTAATTGTAGCTTAGCATGATCATTTTGAGCACTAAAAATAAACAGATTATGCAGAGCTAGGTTTTTAAGGGGAAAAAATCAACTCTCTCCATCTTTCTCTCTCCACTTTCCTTTTAATTTTTAGTTTGTCCAAAAAATGAGGTTTGCAGAAGCATAACAAATTATTGGTTTTAGGCTATACAATGCATTCTACATCTACACACACACACACACACACACACACGCACCTTTCCTTTTGTGTTGCTCTACCACGGCTAAAGCACAAATGCAGTGTTTTTCACAGAACTTGTGCTATTTTTAGACAGAATTGTAGGACGCCTGCGGCATTAATAAATGGACGTGAAACACAGAACCAAGCGCACGGTAATATGCCAGCGCATAAGCAAGCCTGGCCTTTAGCCAGTGAACTGTGGTTTGATGTTGCTGCAGCGAAAGTAAAAACACCGCTTACAAAGGAATGATTAATAAGCTGACAAACTTCCAGGCATTTATTTCCTATTCTTTAGTGCCAGCAATATTAATACTAACATATTTCCAACTTTATTAGTAAAGTCTCAAAGCCTGGGGAACTTAGGTGGGTTCACAGAGCGCTCCCTAAATAAATTATTTGGAGAGGCGCATGTTTGACAAATGCTGTGTTTCTCCATCACCCTGACAGGCCATGCTGTTTAGTTGTCTCTGTGATACCTCATGCTGAAGAGTAGCTCTGATGGTTTCCCCAGCCCAGCACTGTAGAAATCTTCTTCACTGTGGTGTCAGCATGTTGTGGTGTCAGATCTGAGGGCCGTTCATGTGTCTTCTTGGGTCCTGGGGAATGGTGTCTGGTCCCAAGGTAAACGGCTCTGTCAGTGTGCCATCCCGACACTCCTTGATGACTTCCATTGGCCAGGGAGAGAGCAGCCGGTTGCAATCCACTCTGTATGAACTCCTTTTCTTACTCAGCCAGGAAGATGGAGCAGAGTCAGGAGTCAGGGGTTGAGATCGGGGTAGGCCACTTGTTCTCATGTGCCAAGGACGATCCCATAATTTGAACCTGAAGTCCTCTACTCCAGGAAGCCCCTCAGACCCACTCAATAGAAAGCTGCCTCTCTTAGATGGAGTTTGCTGGCCTGAGGATGAAGGGGTCTGAGCTTTGGAATTAGACACTGGTTCAAATCCCAGTAGGGCTCTATCGGCTATATATCACTCCTCAAGTCACAGTGTGATCGAACTGCAGCAAAGCCTGGTCTGAGGGTTTCTGAAATAAAGATAATTTGGGCCTGAAAACATGGAAATGGTCATAGGTATCTGCTGGATGCAAAAGAAAAGACAAAATCACGTGACTGAGAGCACTGCCTCAACAGGAAACAGACTGGCTGATCACGGGCCTCCAGGTAGAACAGCAAGGGGCCTCAGAGATAGGACCTGGAAAACGGTGCGAAAACAGAGAGATAGGAAGAACCAGTCCCAGTGTTCAGAGGGCAGTGGGTAAGCACCGTCCATGGCACCATGGCACCTATTTTATGAGGAGCTCAAATATGACACACGTTTAAAGAGGGAACTGCTGGTCCCCTTGATTTGATCATTTCACATTGAGCAGACACATCAAGGCATGCCGTGTCCTGAATATGAATAACTAGCATCTTCCAACTTCATAAAGAATAAAAACAGAAGGCAATGAGAAAGGTGACATGAGCTGGCGCTACCAAATCATCCCCTTCATGGTGTGCCTTTCCGCTTGACTCTGAATATGGCTTTAGCTCTTCATCAGCCCGACCTGTTCCCAGTAAAGCAGATTCAACAGAGGCTGGCACCATCCTCATCCCCCGAATGTCACCCTTGCCCTGTGTGAGGGATGTCACCCTAATTGAACAGATGAGTGCTTATAAAAGGGGGTGCCCTCCCCCACAATTCCATGTTGGGGTTAGTTCAAAACAATTCCTGCAAAGTTGCAATTTATAATTAAATGTATTCAAAGGGAGCCCAGATTAATGCCTCTGGGCAAGAGAGTACTTAGTGGTCACGGGCCAGCTCAGGCTTGCGAATGTAAAAGTCTCACTGCCAGCGAAGCTTTTAAGTATTGATATTTCCTACATTAATAATACTTTCAACCACATTCATAATAATATAATTAGCAACCCAATTCAGATTACCCAGCTTGCGAGAACCTACATTATTAATTACACTGGCACAGCCTTCGTATGAAGCATTGTGCCATCATCTTAACTTTCAAGGTAAGCAACCATAAGCTTGGGGGTGGGGAGCCAGGCAGGGAAGGATGCATGGTACATAGTTCCCGTCTCCCTGGTGACCACTAAATAATGAGGATGGGCCTGTCCAGGGTGCCAGCAGGGTGAAATGATACCCGTTTCACCATCCAAGCTTGCATAAATTTGGCTGTGATTCCAAATATTTTTTTGTGACAAAATATGATCAGTGTGCTGAGAGCGCTTGTTCTACCTCAGTCTTCATCTCATAAGCCCCAGGGCACTGGGATGCTTGTATGCTGCTGGAGAAAATGCCTTCAGTGAAGATTGTAGAAATCTTACTTTGATGTGGAAATTTCTCCTTGACCTCTGTTTTCTCCTGATATTCTGCTCTGGCTTTCCACAACTGGGATAAGGGACAGGTGTGCCTTGGCAGTAGTGGCTTTGCTAATGGTCTAGGCGAGTTTTGGGCGATGAGAGAAGAGCACTAAATACGGAGCCGCGCTCGTGGCTATGCCTCAAGCAGCAGAACGGGGCATTCACTTGGATGGTCTTCATGCACTGAGCATTCTTTCAAGCTAGATGTGGCAGTGCCTGCTTGCTAGCCCAGCACTCTGGGAGGCTGGGGCAGAAGGGTTGCAAACTCAAACCAAGTCTGGGCAGCTTAGTGACATAGTAAGACCCATCTCAAAATAAGAAGAGGAAGAGGAGGAGAAGAAGGAGGAGGAGGAGAAAGAGAAGGGGAATAGGAAGGGGAAGGAGAAGAAGGAGGTGGCCCTGGATTCTAGGTTCAGTTGTCAGTATTGGCACCGTCACTATCACAGCAAAAACCCAGACTTCCTGTTTGATGGATACAGAATGTGGTGGAGTTATGTTCATTTTCCAAAGTGAATTCTGAAGGGTACAGGTCAGCTGAGATCACTGCTCGGGGAGGACTTTGGACCCAGCATAAATTAGGACAGATCCCAAAGTCCCTGCTGTCGGGCTCCCTTGCTACCCACCTACCTGAGCTCTATGGCTCTCTCCGGAGACCTCCTTTCCCAACCCTCTGCTCACCTTAGGAGCTTGTGTCTCAGAACACCTAGTTCAGGTGCTGCTCTACCAGAACTTAAGACATCACTGCATTCTTTTGCTTTACATCAAACTCATCCAGCAATAGAAGAAAGAAGGGCCGTGGACCAGCAAGAAATTAGATGGAAAGGAAGCTAAAATCTGTACATGAAGAAATAAATAAGCTCTGCCTCCCAAACTAAAGCAACTCAAAGCCTTGTGCCAAAGATAAATGAGGGAAATTTGACATTGTAATTCAATGTGAAAAACAAAAACACCAGTAAGGTCTACGCATAAGTCTTAAAGGGCCTGGTCTGTGCCATCTTGTCCCTACATGGGAATACCTAGGTGTAGTGAGGAAGTGGCTGTGTCCTGTGGCTTTCTACCCTGGCCAGCACAAAGGGAAACACTTTGGCCAGGGTCTTCCTCCCTGAGCCAAGCCATGAGCGTGGACCCCCCCACACCTGGGCCCCCAGGACCTGCTCCTACCCTGATCACTCAGAGCCTGTGTGGCAGGGTTCTTTGGCCCAACGAAGGGATTTATTCCCTTTTTCTGGGTGGAAGTTGGAAAGGAGCCATCGAAAAAGGAGGTCCTTTGAGCCAGGTTTTAAATATGGAAAGTAATTTTGTAGGCTGAAAGAAAGAAGATGAGAAGATGCAGAGAATATCACAGTGGCCTAGTCCACTGGGGATGTTTGCTGTTACTGGGGAAAAGACTACTAGGGAAGGAAGCCAGGACCTGGCGAGTGTATATAGTAGTGTTTCTTGTACCATATTTATACATATTAACAAGTGTCAGACAAAATAATACAAGAGATCCGAGGTTGAAGAAGTTTGGACTAATATACTGAATGCTTTAAAAGTAAGTAACTTCCTTTACTGCAGGATTTCCCAGTGCAGTATGCAAAGCCTCAAGAGAAGGGCATAGGATTTCTCTAATTTGCCGTGGATTTTTTTCTTTGTTTGTCTTTTTTTTTTCCACCCGGTAAATAAAAATTTCCATTTGTGTAGATCAGCTACTTGTCATTTTCAAAGATTCAACTTGAAATTTTATCATTCAGCTCTTTGACCACGCAACTCCTATTTTGGAAAAGTTTGCAAAACGTGAATATAAATATTTCTTCCAACCAGGACATAATGCCTTGCAGGGAAGAACTATGCGTGGTATTTTTCTTGGTGCTTCCTCCCTACCTCTTTTCCACTTGAAATTAGGCAGTCTTTTTTTTTTTTTTTTTTCTTGTTTCAGAACCTTTGTTTGTTTATTCAGTCATTTTTATGGCCAGCTCAGCCCGCCATGAGGGCAGGGCTGGTGCAGCATGTGGTGCCGGGGATCGAACCGTGGTCCCTGAAGCTGCCCAAGCTTTCCCAAGCAGGCGCTTTAGACCACTGAGCCATCCCGCCAAGCCCCGAAATTAGCCACTCTTTAATGAGAATCTTAAAAATCAGATAAAATATAGAGAGCTTTATTGCAGAAAACTATGCCAAGACTTGTAATGCAGGAGGTGAGAAAGACCTATGTATGACAGCTGGGTATTTCCAGGGCATCTCCATCTGGCCCTGTGGGTACAACGTGAGAAGGGCAGAGAACTGCGTGCACAAAGGCTCTCAGTTGTCCAGGCTGGGCCCAGATGTCTGCCACAGCAGAGTGCTCACCCCAACCTGGAGGCCAGACTTAAACGCCATGCCAAGGAATATGCCCGCATGATCATCATGATTCCATCAGCCCTGGCACTGAGCTCCATGCCAGTCTCAACTCTCTTCTAAGTGACAAGGGACTACTGTGTTTTGATAGGTTAAAAAAGCAAGATTTTCTCTATCCACATTAGGTTTGGGCACCTGGTTGCCGTGTTGAGACCAGGGGAGAGAGGCCACCACAGATTTCGGCAGGTAGGAGGTCACAGTGCAACATAAGGGACCAGGTGGCACCCGTGGCGGGGGTGGGGGTGGGGGGAGGAACAGGCCCTAGGTGTGGCCTGACTCCCCATGGTTGTCATGGCATTGTGCTCTCAGGCTCCCCCAAATGGCCTGAGTTGCCTGATCAGTTCTCAGGTCCTAAAGCACAGCAGAGATTTCGAGCTCTCCTTACATGCGTTCATTCAGTGAATAGGTTTGAGTGGTTGCATCCTGTCTTCTAGTTTCTGCGCTAGATATAACAAGCAAGGCAGACACAGCCCAGCTCCATGATGTGAAGGTGGTGGAGGGAAAAGGAAGAACGGTAGCACACACCACGAAACGACATCCAGTGCAGCTCTGGAAGAGGGGCTCTCGTACCAAAGTGTTCTGGGTGAAAAACAAAACAAAAAAGTTTGTACAACTGAGGTTAGAAGATGTAATTAGGTATTCCAGCCAATGCTGTGAAGTAATAGTGAGTAATAGCAAAACTGGCTGAGTGGTTTTATTATCGTGCTGTATGCCTTCATGTATAGCTAGCTCCTTTTGGGAGTTAAGTTTTATTATTATCACTAGATGGAAAATGTCCCTCAGAGTCTCCAGTCTGCTGAGATGAAGCTTTAGGATTAAGCCTCTGATGAGTGGATAGTGACATGTGGTGAAGCTGGAAAAGTAGTTCACTGGGAGAGAGACTCGGAGGGATTCTCCCTGGCGGCCACATCCTTTCTACCTCCCGGCTGGAGTCAGGAGGGCAGCTTTTCTGTCACACTCTTCTGCCACAGCATTTCCGCCATGGAGCCAGCCAATCACGGACGGAGACCTCTGAAACCGTGAGCCTAATCAACCCCTCCTTCTCCAGGTGTGAGAGGTATTTTGTTGCAGGGGTAGGAAGCTGACAGATACACCACTCCGTGTAGACAAGCATCCATGTCTGTGAGAATGTGCAAGTGTTTTCTGCTAGTGGGGAAAGGTCCCTGGGGACAGGGCCTTGCGCATGGGCACGGAAAGACCATTTGCATAAACAAATGGAGTAGAACAGAATGGAAATCCAATCCCAAGTGCATGAAGAAAGTGGGAAGCAGTTTCAGATCATGGAGGGGGATGGAAAGCCACTAGTGGATGGCTGGACTGTCCCCAGGCACCATCTTTGTTTCCTGTGTGGGAAACTAGGAGAAAGAACAGCCAAGATGGCAAATGCCAAAGGTATTTTGCTTGTGTCCCCCCCCCCCCAATTGACAGAGCAAGAAAATTATGATATAGGCAGAGAGAAAAAAAAAAAGGTAAAGAAAAGGATAAAGATATGATTTAGTTTTCATCAAGTAACAAATCTCTTCCCTTGTACTTCTAGAAGGAAATGGATAGGTTCTCTTGCTTGGTTTCATTCAGTGTAAAGGCCTAGGTACTACGGATGTCAGCTCATTTTGTCCCAGGGGGATGTGACCATGGCAACCAGTGGGCTGTGGGAAAACAAGCGGCTGGGAAGTGAGTTCTTGATTGCTGCACTTCGGACATGGGCATCTGTGAAATAGGGCTTCCCGGGCATAGCCGGAAGCTGGGCCTGGCTAGAGGATCTCAGCAATGTAAGAGTCAGGAGCCACGTAATTCAGAAGAGATGGTGGAGAATGGCCACAAAGGGGTGGTCAGACTGCAGAAGGTCTTCCGGAACAATGGGTAACAGGCCAGGCGTCAAAGCTGCCCACTGGCAATCTCACCCCTGCTTACCGCCGGCGCAGCCATGGCCAGCTACCTGTTCTCTTTGTGCAGCGTGAAGCCTGCCTCAGAGCTGTTCTGTAAAGGTGATGCGGACACAGTGCAGCGCCATGGGGGCGCTGGTACGTGGCAGGGGCTCTGGCACCAATCACACCCATGCTTGCTTTATTATTATTATTATTTTTTGCATTTATCTTTATACATTGCCTTTTTAAAGATTTGTATAAGATTTACATGCAGGGGTGTGGGGGTGTATGTCACATTTTGTTTGCCTTCTCTTTATGCTTTTTCAGGTTGACACAGAAAAATATTTTAACAATTTGGACTCTTACAACTACCAAACCTTTTTACTTCCTGAATGATAAAGCAAGAAAACTATGAGACGGTTTAAGAAAAGAAAGAAGAAAAAAAAGATCATTTAGCTTTCATTAAATACCAGCTTGTTCCCTCCCTTGTTACAAAGGCGAGGAAGTTGCAGATTCCCTTACTTTTCTTCAATATAAAGTTATAGATATAGATATGCTTCCTGAGAATAGAAGAAATGATAGGTACGTGGACCATATTTGAACCAAAAACATTTTTTAAAACGAAAAGGAATTTTGAAACCCTTACGAGCCTGCTAAGTCTCCTGGCCTTCACTTGCTTCCTGAGAAGCTGAGTGCTTGAACGAGGGCCCAGCAGGGACTGGGAACAGGGCCCACCACGGGGTCTGAGGTCAACCTGGACCTGTCTCTTGCCGTGTTATGCGGACATAGAGGCTTTCATAGCTCACTGAGAGCCCTAATTTCTCCCAACAGCCCTGAGTGTCAGCAAAGGGTCTCCTTCCTCCTTTCACAAGCGCTGAGATCAGGGTACAGAGGAAATGCATAGTGCCCTGGTCCCTGAGTCAGTCAACAGTGGAGCCAGACTACAGGGGCTTCTCTGCCCCCCCTCCCCCCAGGCCACTCATTCGAATGCCCCTGTTCAGGCAGCGACAAGGACAACCTGCTAGGCTTCACAGCAGCTGCCTCCAGGATAAGAAAGCTGGCCAAACTTCTGGGGGCTCTTATTTTACATCATCCTTTAAGCGCTGGGGCCTGTGGGTATTTAGAACTGAAGAGGTGGCCTGTACAAGTGTCCTGAGAGCAGCTAGCTAGTCTGAGAGCCCACCCAGATGCTACTTTGACTTAGGTATTGGGACTTCCGACCTCCCACTGCCATGGGGCAAATGTAGAGCATAATCCTGCCAAGCGACCTGGACCAAAAGCCCAGGAAGGACCAAGGAGCCCTGGCCTGTTTTCTCCTAGTATCAAGGAAGCGTGAAGAACGAAGACTGATTTGGTGAGCTGCCTGCTGAATGCTGCATGTGACCTGCAAAACGAACACTCCCTGGTCTGCGCGCAGAAGCATCCAGCCCTGCCGCACAGTCTGTTTTCCTTTACATCAGCTGCAAGGGACACAGAAGAGACTGACAAGGAAAAATAAAACATTCCCAGTAGTGAGGCTGAGCCGAAGCTGAGATGTGCTCGCCTCAGGCTTCAGCTGCCTTTCCCTTCCTGCCTTTCTGTTTGCGTTCATACATTTTGATGTTTATTTTACTCAATTGCTGAGCAGCTGCTAGACGCCTCCTGCAGCAGCTAAGGGGTGAGCTTTAGGGTCTATCGGCTCAAACTAGCTGTGTAACCTCAAGCAGAAAACCTCCTGCAGAAGACTTCATGAATTTCCCAGTCTGCCAAATACCAACTTCTGGGATTAAGTCAGTGAATCAGTCACTCATGTACTTATTTACTCCTGCATTACCAAACATGCGACAACCACCTACTATATGTTCAACCTCTTACTAAGTCCTGTGCTTGTATTTTTTCTGTTCACTTTTCCTAATAGCCTTGAGTTAGTCACTTTCTTATCCTCACGTTATAAATAGGGAACGAAGGGTTAAATAGCTCACGCAGATTCACACAAACAAGCCTTTGAGTTGGAACTGGGGCCTATGCAACCTCAGTCTGAAGCCTGCACTGGAAAGAAAAGCAGAAAATCTGGGATACTCACAGCCTACTAAGGCAGCAGATATGCACCAGTGAAGAGGTGGGCAAGCTCACCAGGGTTAGGCTCCCAGAGAGGCACTCAGACATACTGGAGTAGGGGACCAGAGAAGCTTGGCAGACCAGATGATTTGAACACGTTCTTGATAAAAGAGTGGAGACTAGGGAAGGCATTCAAGAATAATGTGAAAGACGTACAAAGACCTAGGAAAAATCAGGCCCGTTTGTGAAGTGATCAAGAGTTTAGTGAGTTTGTAATTTGGGGTACATGGAGGAGAGAGGAGAGGCACAGATTTAGAACAAGAACGGCTGTACTTCTCTTTGGTCCCAAATACAGAGCTAGACAGTCCCAGTCCTCTCCACTTTGGTAACCATGGTGACAAAAGTGGTGAAGATGATAATAGAACAACTTTGCAAACCCCTAGCAGTTTATGAAACGCATCCACACACATTAAAATATGTCACTTGATCCTGCTAAATAGATCAAGCAGGGTAACATTAACACCCTGTTAAACAAAAATCGTTTAGCTTCCCATTGCTTACATAAATTTGTGCCAAATTTATTCAGCTACCCCACGAGAGAGTGGATAAATAATCATCTTTTCATTTAGAGTCCAGGATTCTGCTGTTACATCCCTTATCCAATAGGAAAACATTCTACCAGATTCAAGAGAAGCCATCACTATTGTAGCAAAATTAATATTCACCAAATATTCAGCTGGAAGCAGACCAGAGGAGTCCAACATAGGAAAAATAATAACCACAATAGTGAAGGTGTGGCAGAAGCTGAAGTTCCCAGCCTCCCTAGAAGTCTAGATGGGGCCATGTGACTACTTCTAGAAAACAGGCTAGGAACAGACATGATATGTTACTTTGGGGGGTAGTTATGGTTTATTCCTCTGGCCCTGCAATGTTGGGAATTATATTTTCCAGATGGTACATTTTCAAGATGGAGAAGCATACCAACCTACTCTGGACTTTGAAAAGCAAGGAATGTATTTCCTGGGTTAGGCCAACTGCAATTATGGGTCATATGTATTTGGACCACTGTGATTGTGAAACTCGTGATATTTCTGTGAGTATATCTTGCTGTGAGTTATCCCTGGGCAATTTACCTTTCAGCTTCAATGGACATCTTAGAACTCTCACTTTTTTTGATAATTGTTTACACTCGTTTCCTAGGAGATCTCACTGATAATTTTAGAATTAACCCCTCCCCCCTTGTAGGTGCTCTGGTTTTAGTAGTGACATCATTCAATGTCAGATGATTCTTCAAATTGGTCTTGACCACTTTTACACAATTATCTCAAATGAAGAAAATACAAAACTTACATAGATGTGTTCGAGAAAGAGCCTATGCTTTGTGTGAAAGGTTGGGTAGCAACAGAGGAGAAATAGCAATGTTCATGCTACAACTCAGTAGCACGAACACTGATTAACATGATGAGATTTCATCTTCAAAGGAGCACTTACAGCATGACAGAGCCTGAGTCCTTGCAGTTCTGTGTAGGTATCAAGCTGGTGAAGTCTAGGAAAGCAGTAATCAAGGTTTTCAGATCTTCAGATGGCATTCTAGTGTGTGTCACCTTAGTGAAGCATCCCAGGTAAGGGTTATGGAGCAGGGAAGAAAGTCTGTGTGGGATCTGTAACGTGTAGCCTTCTGGTTACAACTTTATCCCCCAGCCCCACAAGGAATCATCAGAATCAAGTGAAAGGGAAGGTGCTGTGCAGGAAAGCTTCAAGTCAGCAATACGGGGCATCACTCACGGGTGATGGGCATGCACAGAACTGCTGCCCTGGAGAGTGGGCTAGAAGTCCAAACTAGTAAGATTTGTCTGAAGAAACCAAAATTCATCCAGGCAGGTTTGCCTGGGTCCTTTGCCTGTCCAACTATTTTATGCCTCAGTCTTTTCTGTGTCTTGGAGAACATTCTGACAAGAATCATGGAAGTCTCTTCTGTTTCCAAGTAACCACTGTGTCACCTACCAGGTAGCGAAGCCATGAGCAGGCCTTTGTGATTGCATCCATGGAAGGTAGGACAGCATAACAAGGATCAGGCCCCAGAAGGCAGCTTTGTTTATTCATTCCCAAGGAAAATAAGGATGACGGTGGATACGCTCAACTCTAGCCACCTGGCTGCCATGGGAGCCACCTAGGAAGCCTGTGAAGCACATTTCCAGCTACATCTAGGTGGGCCACAGACGGTACTATTTGCCCTTCCTGGACTCTTCTCCTCAGGTACCACACCCCACCGTGCTTCTCAGCCACCATGGAAAGAGCACCCCTGTTCCACCATGTCTTGTCTTGTCTTTCTTTTCCCTTCCTTCCTTCCTTCCTTCCTTCCTTCCTTCCTTCCTTCCTTCCTTCCTTTCTTTCTTTCTTTCTTTCTTTTTTTTTTTTTTTTTTTGTCTTTTTGAGACAGGGTCTTGCTATGCAGTTCAGGCTGGCCTTGAGCTCACTTTTATAGCCCAGACTGATCTTGAAGTCACACTGACCCTCCTGCCTCAGCCTCCCAAGTGCTGGGATTACAGGCGTGCGCCATCAAGCCCCAGGCCTACCGTGTCCTTTCTGAAGGATGTTCCCACCTTATAGCCATATCTCCTGCAACTGTAAGCCAAACTTAACCTCTCTTCCCCTATGTTTTGGGTACTGAGTCTTCTATTACAGTGAATGGCAGGGATGGAGTGCCTCCTGGGTGCCAGGTAGGTGTGCACACATTTGGCAGGAGGCAGTGAGCAAGAGTGTCCAAGGGCCTGCCTGTGGGAGGTTCACATTGCAAAGGGAGAGAGAAATGAAAGAAGGGTGTCTTGGCTACTGGTAATTGACAATAGCCAAGAAAACAAAACAGAGTTACATAATAGAAAACAAAACAGAGTTACGTAATAGAAAGGGGCTGGAAAGGAGCAGGCTTGGCAAAGTCCTGCGAAAGACGATTTTTGCTAAGGGTACGTGTGGTGTTGTGGTGGGAGCTTTCCCTATTTGCTGGAGGGAGGAAAGGGTTTCTTTGCTCTGATGGCTAAGGGACTGTAGTACAGTGGGAAGGCAGGGTAGGAGCTGGAAGTCCAAAGGAACATTCTAGTCATTGATTTACCTTTGTTACTCAATTGTAGGCAATTCTGAAGAGGCATTTTCTTTCCCTAGTCTCAATTATGGTTTCTACACATTTTTCTTCTAACAATGACTCAGCACCCAGTCTACCTGCACATTGTTCCAAAGTTTGGAGACAGAGCTGTTTACAGAAAATAATAATAATAATAATAATAATAATAATAATAATAATAATAATGTTTTCCTGTCATGAGTCTTACAACTTAGAGGAGAGATACAGATTAAATAAATAAACAAATACAGTGGCCCTTTGTATTGGGGTTCTGTATTTCTTTGTTTTATTTTTTATTTTTTTATTTTTTTCTTGTTTCAGAACTTTTTGTTTGTTTATTTATTTATTTTTATGGCCGGCTCAGCCTGCCCCGAGGGCAGGGCTGGCACAGCATGTGGTGCTGGGGATAGAACTGTGGTCCCTGCAGCCGCCTAAGCTTTCCTAAGCAGGCGCTTTAGACCACTGAGCCATCCTGCCGGGCCCCAATATTTCTTATTTAACTAACTGTAGATTCAACCAACCACGGGTCAAAAATATTTGAAAAAAAATTTCCTCCAACTGAACTTGCCCAGCAACCTCCCACGACTCAGATTCCCTGTGCAATACAAAATAGGAGTTATTTGCATAGCATTTTCACTGTACTAAGTATTGTAAGTAAGATTGAGATGATTGAAAATATAGAGGATGTGGGTAGGTTATATGAAAATTTGTTTTATACAAGGGACTTGAATCATCTCAGTTTTTGACATATCCAGGGATCCTGGAACCAGTGGTCCTAGATGTTGAGGGAGGGCTATGTTAGATTAGATTCGGAAATGCTGAGTTTTATGGAGGAAAAATAAAGGTCCATAACAGACCGCTCTGCCCACGTGTACATGCAGGCCAGTTATTCTTCTAGGAAATCTCCAGTGGAATAACTGAGGAAAACTCTGGCTAGGAGAGGTTTCTATGAATACTGAGGCAGAAAATAGTTAAACTACAGAGACTTTGAATAGAAAGGCCAGTGGCCAGGAGCGTGCTTGGCGGACTTGGAAAAGCAGGTCCTGGAGACTGTGAAGGAGAGACAGTGGTGAGAGGGATCTGCAGAACCTGGCCATGAGGTTCACAAGGGAAGCATGGAAGATTTCACCCTGAGGAGGGGAGTCGAGTGTGGCGCTGACTGAGGCAGCCACCGAGTGCCAGTCTCAGGCAGTGACTCTGGCGGCCAGAGTTGGAGGAAGCCAGCAAGTTGCTGGCCTGGCGGGGGCGGATATGCAGTGCTCATGGGCCCAGGACAGATGGCAGATGATCCACTGGGCTTTCCCAGTAGGAGGCGGGTGCTCAGACTCCGAAAGGGGGTCAGAGTAACCCAACCCAGGGATGTTGGTCTGAGGCGCCCAGGAGAGGTCAGCTGGGGAAAGCTGAGAGTGAGGGAGACGGCTCAAGGCTGAGTGAGGTGGAGGTGACGGGAGCCAGACCTCCGCGTGGACGTGTTGCGTGAGCAGCTGGCTAGACGGGCGTAACCGTGCAGATGCCCTGAGCTAGGAATGTAACCCAAGGCTTTGGCACTGCAGAGGTCAGGTGGAGAGACGTAGAATGAAATGAGATCTTCAAGTCCTAGTCCCACCAAAAAAAAAAAAAAAAAAAAATCTCCTAGGAAACAGGTGTAAAAAGAGACAAGAAATCTTTGCACTGAATGTTGGGGTAAGAGATAAAGAGCAGGGAAGAGGAGGAAAGATTTCACTCAGCGAGGTTTAAAGCCTGGAGAACAGAGCGAAGAAGCCGTAACAAAGAAAACGACTGCCTAAGTTTATCGTCTTCCCTTCCTCCCTCGCTCTCTTCCCTCTTTCCTTCCTTCCCTCTCTCCCTTCGTCCTTCCCTCCTCTCCTTTAGTCTTCTCCTACAGATGCAGAAATGACACTCTCAGAACTCTTGATAGGAGCGAGATTCCCTGGTTTCCACCAACTCTTCTGCAACGCATGCGCAGACATAGCAGGAAGAAAACGATAATTGCATCAAACTACAAAATGCATCCTTTGCACTCTGTTATGGTATTATCAGCACGGCGTGTACTTTTCCTCCAACTTTCCCCTCGGGGGGAATTGCAACAGCATTCCAAGCGGAGGCTCGGAATCATCAAAATGTGTACACGATCAGCATAAAAGTCTCATTCTGGGTGAGTCCACTTCAATTATATGTAATTCAGCTGAGCGCTCCCCAAAGAGTGGTTATTCTGTATTCACCAGCAAAAGTATTTCCAATACTCTCCTGGGGACAATGATTTGCCAAAATTTCACGCAACTTTTTACCTAAATGCAGAAGAACTTGAAGGTTATTAAGTCCATGCTTCTGACAGACCTCACAGTGGCTAATAAAGCAGCCACTGAGAAGAAAGACTGCCCCGCTGCCTAAGCTCCCAAACCAGCCATGGCTCCACCGGAATGCAGTGACAAATGACGCTTTTCGCCTTTCCAACATGCCCCAGCTCCGATTACAGATTTAGATGGATAACGTGACTGCTAGAGTTAGGCCCGAAGCACATGATTGCCTCTGGCACCCGCCGCATGCAATTCAGGTGAAATGTCCAAGCATCAAATGAAATAATTGCCCATGGTCGGTTGGACTCTGCAAGTGGACTTATAAAGCTTCACTCATCACCTCATGAGAGGTAAATGCTCACGCGCCCATTTGTCTCATTTTTCCTCATTAAGACTTAATTGAAATGAACTCTGGAACTGCAAGAAAAATGACATTCTGATTTTCTATGAACAGATACAAAGAAGGTGATTTTAAGAGCTTTGGACCCACCTTAGGATCGGCGTGATGCACGGTGGTCTCACAAGTGATAGTGGTACAAGCGCAATAGTGGTGAGATCCCACAAACAGAAGAAAGATCAAGTTATCTTAAACTGCAGCAGAATTTTGACACAAAACACAAGTTTCTATGTTTGAAGGCACAATTAAAATAGTTACTGGACAAATTCTAAAATGGAAATAGGCCCCCTACCATGTAAAACTAATTTAAAGGGAATGGAAAGTCAAAATATTGTCATCTAAAATAATTACCTTATATAGACATAGTGATTCATTTATCTGCCACTCCAATATACTGTTTGGGAGAGAATTAATGTAAAATACACTCTTAGATAGGCATCAGAGGCTCCGGGAATGTAACAGTGCAAGTGCCCTCAGTTGGAGTTTTCAAGGCTGCAAATATACATGACGCCACTTACCAGCTTGCAAGGGATAGGACTGGCCACCAGGGATGCCAGCACCATGCTATTCCATTTTTCTATCACTACAGCCCAGATAGAAAAAAAAAAAGGCCTTGCCAAGGTCACCCCAAACCTCCTGACTGTGAGTGTTGTGCACCTCTCTGGGTACTAACACTGTTTTCCACACTGGTCTTCTCCCTAGAGTCGCAGAGTCTCTGTCCTGGTCCTCAACCTTCTCTATTGGCTTCTCTTGGGTCTCCTCTCTGGTTTCTTCACTGACTGCTGCCCAGCACCAAATCTTCCCCAGGATTCTTCCTTAGGACCATTTGTGTTTTTGCTTGAAACCCAATTGGGACAAGCTTGTCCAGTACAGTGGGTTAAAGAAGGTTCTCACAAATGACATATCCAACTCCTAACTGCCAGAATCTATAAATGCAAAGTATTTGAAAATCTGGCCCTTTCAGATGTGATTCAGGTAAAGGTCACAAGGTTATATGGACTGGGATTCAGAATGGACCTAAAATTGATGACAGATGTTCTAATAAGAATTGAGTTCCGACAGACAGAGGTAAGGTGACCATGTGAAGATGGGGACAGTGATGCAAGCTGAGCTGCCCCAATCCGGAGCCACCAGAATCTAGAAGAAGCAAGGAGATAAGGCTTCCTAGACCTCTCCAGGGAAGCTGGTTATGCTGCCATGTTCATGCGGGACTTCCAGCTTCCGTATATCAAGAGAATAATTTCCCATTACTTCAGTCTACTAATATGTGACAGTTCATTACAGAAAACGGGGAGACAGATGTACCCACCCCCAGAAGACCTCAATGCCTGCTTTATCCTAGTGACTCCCAATACCATAGCTGCAGTGCAGACCTGTCTCCTGAGTTTTGGACCTTTGGCACCGTGACTCAGATGGCTTACAACACTTCCTTCTCAAGACACACACGTCTAAGCTAGGGCTCCTGCTTGGCTGGAGACTCAGGATTGAGATTTCCATTGACGCGTGTCTTCCAGGGTCAGACTGAATGCTAAATGTGGAGCAGGCACAAGCTCGGGGGCTAAGACCGGGGCCAGATGCTTGGCTGCAATGCTCTATGGGTACCTACTCCTTGCTCAGCATCAGCGGGATTTCCTTTCAGTACCTCCGTTTTCTCATATGAGCTGACAACATTTCTTAGTGGCAATGAGCCTTCTAGAAAGGAACTTGATTACCCCTTTTAAAGGGCTTAGAACACTGCCCAACGCACAGAGATTGCCTTTTTAAAAAAACAAATTTAAAATTTTAGAAACATTTGGAAACTTACTGCTTCTTTACCCAAATTCCAGGTCAGCAAGATTGAATCTTCTTGAACTCTCTGGTTTACTTCATGTCAGGTAACTCTATTTGAAAGGCACTTGTATGTGAACTACTTAGAATCACAAACTCCACTGCACCAGCCCCCAAATGGACCTGCTCAGCAAAAACGTCTTCTGCATGGATTTTTTTTTCCTATCTCTTATTTTTACAGTGGAAATACTTGGAGTCACACTACATTAGGGTTTCTAGGAGACATTGCAAAGCATCTGACTTGCAGATACCTACTGTTCATTGTTTATGGAATCATCTTCTTTCCTTCCTGTTTTATAAGTCTTATGTCATTGATTAATTGAATCATTCATTCATTCATTCATTCATCTAACTCACATTTGCTGAGCTTCTAATATTCCTAGTCCTTCTTCCAGAACCAGAGGCAGATTGTTGAAAATGAGGTCTTCCACTGACATAGTCTTTATCTATTATATATTATAGTTTTTTTTTGCCTCATTTCTTTTTATTGTTGTTGCCATACATAGCTAAAGCTTAATAAACAAATTTTAGTTACCTATGTTAATGAATTAATTAATATATTTCAGTTGCTGGTGACTTGATTCATACAACACATTTAAAAATGCTATTCTTAATTACTCTAATCCCTTTCAATTTTATGTTACTGAGAATTTTCCATCTCTTCCCCTCTTTCTTCCTTCCTTCCTCCCTCCCTCCCTCCCCCTTTCCTTCCTTCCTTCCTCCCTCCCTCCCTTGTCCTTTCCTTCCTTCCTTCCTTCCTTCCTTCCTTCCTTCCTTCCTTCCTTCATTCCTTCTTTCTTTTGTTCCTTGCACCCATATCAACAGGGTCTTGATGAGCAGTTCAGGCTGGTTTTGAACTTGCTATCCTTCTGCCTTTTGAGTGCTAAAATTTCTATATGCCTCATCACGCTGAGCCACATCTTAACAAATTCCCTTGATCATAATTTTACTAATAAAACTCTATTCTTAGAAAAATTTGAATCTCACAATTAATCTTTCTTTTTTCTTAGCACTTAGTTACTCACAGTACATAGAATTCAGCCCTCTTTCCTTGTAAAAAGGACATTCATGAGATTGAAGCAGCCTGCTTGCCAGCTGCTTCTTAGACTTCTTCCTATTCTCTCTTTGTCCTCTTCACACTCAGATATCACAACCTCTTCTGATCCTGAGATGATCCCTTCTGAGGTTCAGTGTCCTCTGCAGCCAACTTCTTTATACAAAATTGAGCAACAGTTCCCATCTTAAGGACAGGGAAGGTGCAGACTATGCTTCCAAGCTCTGCAACCCTCAAACAACTTTTCGAGTCACACCTAATACATTTTATCCAGGATCACTGGGAACAAACAAGCTGTAGTAAAATAATAGCAGCACCAGCACCCGCACTAACAACACTACTACCACTAATGAATAATTTCATGATTGATACACGTCATTCGTGCCCACCAGGCTGAGAATAGATACATACAATTAGCACAGCCCCAGACAGGAGACACAGTTGGACAGCTCAGGGCTGGGAGGTATAGGGTGTGGGTCCACAAGTAGAGGGAGCATCCCCAGGTCAGGATGGGTGGTCAGCTTCCAGAACACCAATCACTCTAAGACACACAGTCATTGGTACAGGGCAGTCCTTAGTATTCTATAAAACCATGTCAAAGCAGATTCTAGTCTGTTATGGTTTATGTCTAGTTATCCCCCAAAGCCTCATGCAATCACAGGGCAGGGACTTCCAGAGTTTGAGACTTGATCCACGATCCACTGTGTTTTAGTACCGATGAGATTATCGGTCTGAGTGCTGCTGGGAATTATAGGTGTGGATGGAGGTGGATAGGCTAAGGCAGAGAGCCTGATGTAAGTTAAAGAGAGACAGACAGACTAATGCTATTGCTCTGCTACCCTGGTTGGCCGATTGCCTCTTTCGCCATTGTTGCTGTTCTGCCACCATGAACTGGATGCTCTCTGTCCTGTTCTCCTCAGCCTTGGGACAGCCGAGTATGGACTGAAACCTCCAGTAACTGTGAATTAAATAAACCTTTCCTTCCTTCATTTTGGGTGTCAGGTATTTGTCCCAGCAATGAGTAAAAAGTAACTAAGACATAGTCTTTTCAGGCACTAACTAGGTAAAGAAGGACTTTTTTTTTTTTTTTTTTTTGTTGCCACAGTTCCATTTCAAGCATCTCAAAAGTAAGACTTTTTATTATACTCATTTTATAACCAAGGAAATTGAGGCTTGGAGAGTTTCTTCTTTTCCTGGATGTTGGCCAATGCTGAGCAACCTATAGCTGGCAGGACAGCCAGTGAAGCTCATGAACCTCAGCAGGTAAGAAAGATTCTATCACTTGCCTTAGATTGAAATTCTTTCATGGAAAATGCCCTGCCCCACCCCTGCCTCAGTTGCTCTCAGCAGTGAAACACTGGCATCCAGGAAGGGTATTCGGTGCATCAGGTCTTGTTCTAGACAGCCTGTTAGGTCTGCTCACAACTTCCTCAGGACAAAGCAGTTATCATTATTATGTTCGTTTTATATCAGGGTGGTATAAATTGAGGAGTGGGGGGTTAAGTGAACTGTCTAAGGCACCTGTCTCTGTTACTGTCCCATCACTGAGACATGCAGCTCAACACTCACAACTGTAAGAAGGAAAGCTTTATTTTGACTCACAGTTTGTAGAAATTTCACAGCACTGTCAGCTGGTGCGAAGGCTGGATTGCCTGGCAGAGGGTAAACACCTTGTAGCATGGGAGATGGGGAGCGAAGTATTCCAGGGGGGAGGGAGGGAGATGCAGCCTTCCAGGCCATGCCCACAGCACCCCATCTTCTCCAACCAGGCTTCACCTCCTAACATCACATTGAACCATAGTTTTATCAGTGGACTAACCCACTGGTAGATGTCACAAACCCACGACCTTATTGCCACCAAAAGTCCCCACCGATGAACACACAAGGTTTTGTAGGGACATCTAGATATAAATCCGGAGAACACTGGTCCAGCTGTTGAGTTGGCCAGTTAGGGACTCCTGATCATTTTACTTGTGTAGACTCTTAGCCACTTGTTCCTCTAGGTTGTGATGCCGCCTGAAGACTGACAGTTGGTCCTCCGGGTCTCTCCCTTTCCTGCTTACATATGTCATTATGGGAGTGCAGTGGTCTGACTATCCTAGAACTCATCTGTTCTCTTTCAAGTTGAGTATGTGATGCCACCGTCAGGACTTTCCTCCACTGGGGAAGTCCCTGATCTCCCTCTAGGGAGATCTATTTCTGTAATCTCCACCAGAAGACCAGGAGATCTTTTTAAAACCACTAGTTCTTAGGTTGGCTATACACTGGAGTCACCTGGGAAACAAAATATCTACAGATACATCCCCACCAAGAAATATTATTGAGCTCTAAAAAGAGCTATCAAGCTACCAAAAGACACAGAAGAACCATAAATGCATGTTACCTAGTGAAAAATGTGGGTTTGCAAAGAGTATACTATGTGCGATTCCACCCATACGACATGCTAGAAAAGGATAGAGAGAGTAAAAATTATATCAGTATCTGCCAGCAATTGTGGGGCAGGAATAGATGGAGCCAGGGAACCCAGATTTGTTGGCAGCAGAACTGCTTTGGATGATGCTATAGAAGTGGACACATCTCTTTTTAAACTTGGGTAAACCTGAGTAATGTACAATACCAAGAGTGAACCCTAATGTAAACTGTGGAATCTGTGGGATTCTGATGTTGCGATGTGGGTTCATTGATGGCACAAAACATACGTGGGAGTGGTTTGTTGTGTGGGGGATGCTGTGCGTGGGAAGGACAGATACATGAAATCGCTGATCAATTTTGCTGTGAACACCTAAAAAAATAGACTTTTTTTTTTTTTTTTAAAGAAGTCAATAATAGCAAAATATATACAGGAAAACTCATTTCTATCCTATCTACCCACAGAAATGGTCTTGCATATGGACTGAGGACTTGGAGTTCTAACCTCCCACCCCCAACGAAGAGATTATGATAGGCAAGAGACAAAAGTTTTATAAACAACAGTTTTATAAACCAAAACAATTTGTGATGGTTAGGCTTACTTGTCAATATGATTAGCTTGAAAGCCATTTAGAGAATTAGTAAAACATGCTTCCGGCTGTGTCTGGGTGAGCCATGGAAGTGTGACCCCCAATATGATATAAGGTCTGTGGCCTCCTCCCTGCTACTTCTCCCCCTCTCCCTCCCCATTTTCTACTCTCCCCTCTCCAGAACCAACACATCCTGACTTCAGTCCAACCAAGAATTTCCCAAGGAACGCTTTTGCAATATCTACTAGCCTGGACGTAACTTTCCTTTGCTGTATTTGCTTAAAGAATTCTGCTCCTTTCCTTAGTTTGGAGTCGTGCACATACTTGTGTGTGACAACCGGGCGCCCATGGCCAGTGAGAATAGAAACACACTTATTCCTGTTCAACACTGAATCACACACAGCACCATGTCACACATTTTGCAGGCATCTTGAAATATTTGTTACAAAAATGAATAAATGTCTGTTCAGTTATTTTCCTCTTTCTTGCAAAGCCTGGAGAAAATAAGCTACACATCTTCATTTTCATAATCCCTGGGCTTTGGAATATACTGGACCCTCAATGAGACATTATTTTGTGTATCATCAAAGTTAATGACTATCCCTTGGATTTCATCTAATAACCAGTATTTTAAGGACATCAAAAGTATTTTTTCTCCAGCATAAAACCATGAACAATAAAGATTGTTTATTCACATAGTCATTGCCACAGTCAGAAATTGCCAAAAGCCACTGGGAAATTAATAAGGAAATAATGATTTTCAGAGGGTGAATGACCTCTAATAAGAGAAAATGTAAGTGAACATTTGTAATTAAAAGTTGAATCAACCACATGTAAATATAGCAATATAAAAAACACAGCTACAACTAATGTTTGAATGAATCAGGGTCCTGGCATAAATTGTATACAGGCAAATCATTGCATGAAACCCTTTTAAGAAGGAAGGAATAACACAAGAACATTACTTAAGTTTAAATTTTGAGGAGTGCATTTTGGAATTTTCTGTAAAACTCTGTGGTCAGAAAAATCTTATTTCCTATATTAACTCAATTTTTCTGTAGTGACACTATGTTTTAATATAAAATATCCAGAGATCATATCAGAGAGTCATATTAAACCTATGGCAAGATTTCCTAATGATTATGAAACTTTTATTGGCAGACAAACCTCTCTTAGATGTGTTGTCTAGATGTGCTTCTGAGCCTTAGAATCTTTCATTTTGCATTAGAAAACTATATGTCATGTTAGAACTGGCTCTTTGGATGTGTGGACCAAATTACAAACCACAGTGTTACTAAAAGTGTTCAAAAACAGTGTAGAAATTCTAAAACAAAACAATAGAAGATATTAAATCATGTGCACCTTGCCTTAGAACCAACCGTGGACACCAGATGTTTCCCTGAGGAGAGAGGCCTGCAGGTTCTTTGCAATAGCGCGGTCGTTTTGCGGCATCCCGATCGTTCAGATTCCCAAGTTAGAATCTGCAAAAGCCCCAACACTGAGGGCACTCAATAGATAACAAAACAGAACCAGTGCTCAGTGGTTAGAGACTGTCTGGCATGAGTGCTGGTTAACATTCTAGTAACGTTCTGGCTGAGTTCTGGATGTTTTCCTTTCTTTTGGGTGTTATCTTTTATAATAATCTTTAAGTTTTTAATGATCAGATAACCAAAAGATGGACAGTTTATGTCTAACTATTTCCTTTGATGACTCAAATATGTCCAAGTCCAACGTGTGAAAACCAGACCAACCGACTTAGTCTGCAAGTCCGTTTGGAGCACCCAGCCCCGTCTTATCCCTGTACAGGGAACGGGACTCACATGCTGCCTGCTCTATTAGCTAAAACTTAGAGGATAGAATTTATACCTCCATCTCTCCTGTATTCCTTATCTAATTTATTTATTTATTTATTTTTATTTTTTTTATTTTTATTTTTATTTTTTTTCAAAATTATTTCACAGATCTTTTTTTTTTTTTTCCCAATTCTTTTATTGTTTAAATTTAACAATGGTTATATAACCATGTAATATATCCTTATCTAATTTAATCACCCAAATTCACTAACCTTTTCAAATTTTATTTCTTATTCATTTTGATGAGAAAAAAAATAAAACAGCAATGAAACAGTTTCCAAACAGGGTAGTACTACAATAATTAATACATTGCATATTGTTGTCTTCATGGTAATGATTCAGAGGACAAGATGGAGACATGATATTTTGTCTAAACAATATTAGTACAAACCTTTCTTCTCAATAAACTAAGAGAAAATAGATGTTCGTTTTTCCTATCTTGTATATATATATACATATATATATATATGTATATATATATATATATACACACACACATATATATATTTCTTTTTTTTGTTTTTTCAAAACAAAATGGTCCTTTGTACATTTGCAAAATTAGTAAAACATGATACAAGTTTGCCTAGCAATTAATAGCTGACCTTAACCAGGCAGAATGTTTATCTTAAATGTATCTTGCTTGACATTCTTCCTTTAACACTTTCTTCTGAATTAATATGTATATATATATATATATATATATATATATATTCAGTGTTAAAAAGTTTTTCCTCAAGTAATTAAAAGCTGTAAAAGGAACAATATCACATTGAATATTTTATCTCCCATATATTCAAACTAGACTGAAGGTAGAATTCGAAGAAGAAGAAGAAGAAGAAGAAGAAGAAGAAGAAGAAGAAGAAGAAGAAGAAGAAGAAGAAGAAGAAGAAGAGGAAGAAAGAGAAGGAGAAAGAGAAGAAGAGGAAGAGGAGGAGCAGGAGGAAGCGGTAGAAGAAGAAGAAAAAGAAGAAGAAGAAGAAGAAGAAGAAGAAGAAGAAGAAGAAGAAGAAGAAGAAGAAGAAGAAGAAGAAGAGTCCACAAGAAGCCACTTTCAAAAATAAACAAACAATCCCCAGGTCCAGATAGTTTCACGAGCAAATTAGATCCACATAGAATTATATGAAAATTCTGCAAAGCCTTTAGAAGACAGATAACTTCAACACTATTGAAATTTTGTGGGAAATGGAAAAGGAGAGGTTCCGAAGTGTCCGTGGGAGTCTAGGAACTAAAAGACTCACTGTAAACAAACATATGTTTAAAAAGAGGTATTTTAAAGAAATATTTTCTCTGAATACTGATGAGGAAATTATAAATTTTAGCAATAGTTAATGTTAAGTGCTACCAATGAAAAGAAAGATACATAGTGAATGGTAAAATTTGTTGCAGGAATGAAATATTGATTTTCTATGTAAAACTATCAAGTTGAAAAGTTGCATATTGGTTATATATGAGGAGTGAGAGATTTGGCCTGGGTTTAAGTCTCTGGTTTGCTGTTACTGGCTATCTGACCTTGTTCAAGTTGCTTAACCATGGTGAATGTGAGTCTTCTTGATTTTGGAGTGTACATGCTAGTAATTCCTGCTTTTAGGTTTTGTAAGGATAAAATGAAGAATGTAAAGAAATTAAATATTTCTAGGGATATCAGCTGCACAAAATAAGTGTTAATTATTATTATTAATATACTTACTCATAATAACAAAGAGAAAAATAAAACTACACCTCCTTTAGACACGAGAAGTACATTTAATAAAATTCAACATCCATTTATTTCTTTAAATAGGTTTTAATAAAGGAAGAATAGATATTACCTTAATGTGAGAAATGTGTCTATCTCAAATCATAAGCCGTCATCCTGCTTAATGAAAAAGTCTAGTAGCACTCCCATTAAAGTCAGACAAAAGATAAGGTTGTTAATTATCGTAACTATTATTTAACACTTTCTGATGGTACTAGCCAATCTAATTAGACAAAAGAAAGAAGATGTAAGAATTGAACAAGACTTATTAAAATCATCATTTGCAAATGCTATAATATTTCAACTGAAATACTCAAGAGAACGAATTAAAGATAAAATCTATGAAAACATTAAAATATCCTAGTTTAGTGAAAAATAAACAAACATTTAAGAATCATAAAGAGTGATGAGATTATGCCAATTCCATGAAGTACTAAGGTACGTTATTAAGTCAGTGATTTTCGAAGCATGATAACCAAATTGAGAATATACAGGAGAGTCCACAGAATCTGGAACAGAGTCACAAATGATCTCAAATATTTAAGACAACTTGTGGGGCACTAAAAGTAATATTGTAAATTAGTGAGAAGAGTGTATTTATCAATAAATGATATGCGGATAGCTGAAAGGTTATATAGCGTTCTCACACTACATAACCCCCCAAATTCTAGATAGTTCAACTATTTAGACATAAAAACTTCCCCAATTTTAAAGATGACATAAAAATACAGAACAATGGTATGGTTTTACTATTATTAGCTCAAGGAAGACTTACAGAATATAAAACATAAAACAAAGGACCTGGGAAAATTATTCTAATTGCACAGGCAGAAGCTTTTTGAAAAGTTCAATGGATAAAACAGTTTTATAGAAACCTCACAAACCTGTGATTTCACTTATGCTACACTCCAGCTGCTTCTTCAAAATATAAAACGCTCTATAAGAAAAAGAAAAACATCTCAATAAAATGGAGACAATAGATCAGTAAATAACTTACAAGAAAGGAATTACAAAAAGCCAGGCGTGGTGGTGCATGCCTGTAATCCCAGCACTTGGGAGGCTGAGGCAGGAGGATTGGTGTGAGTTCGAGACCAGCCTGGGCTACAAAAGTGAGCTCAAGGCCAGTCTCAACTGCATAGTAAGACCCTGTCTCAAAAAGACAAAAAAAAAAAAAAAGAAAGAAAGAAAGAAAGGAATTACAAGTGGCTTGTAAGTATCTGAGAAAATAACTAGTCTTTCTTGTAATAAAATACTTATTAGAATGAAAACAAAATACCATTTTCACCTAAAATATTGGGGAAAATGAAAATTAACTGAAAATCCATCAGTGTTGAAAAGTGTCAGAAAGACGTTTTCATGTGTCTTTAATGAGTAGAAACTTAGTGATCTCTCCTTGTTGTGCAATTGGATAATAGCTATCAAAATTAGAGTGTACATATTTTTTATTTTTTTTTTCTGGTGGTACCAGGGATTGAACTCAGGACTTTGCAATTGCCAGGCAAGCACTTCTTCCACTAAGCTATCTCCCAAGCCCCAGTGTGCATATCTTTTTACTCTGCCTCTTTACTTTCAGAAAAACTTTCCCTCAGATATAGTGTTTTATTTATTTATTTTTCTTTTTTTTTTCAGATATAGTGTTTTAAATGCAAAATCAAATCTGAGAAAATATTTGCATATCCATTGTTAATACCTAGTAGAGAAGGATTAGAAACAATCTAAGTAGCCATCAATAAATGAGTAGAATAAGTGACAGTCTGATTTTAGAGTGACCTCCCTTTCTAGGATGTGTCTCTATGGATTTTACAGAGGACACCCTGGTAACACATTGTTGGCAGTCTGTCAGCACTGTGTGTGTGTGTGTGTGTGTGTGTGTGTGTGTGTGTGTGTGTACTCCATGCTCATATCTGCATAGAAAAAATCTCACAATGTTGGCTGTTTCTGTGAAGGGAAACTGGTGCAGAGGGTACATCAGGAAGGTAAGCGCTGTGAAGGGTTTCTATTATTTAAAATTTTGCATGATCCAAAATAAGTTACTGCAGCCAGGTTTAATTAAGTTTTCTCCTGTAGAATGACAATGGCTAGTTAAAGGATCGGCAGCGTCCGGCACGGAGTCACCAGACAGTACGCGGGGGCTATGTTCACTCCTGCAATATTAAACAGGAAAGGTGGGAAAGAGAAAGCCATGGGGCCAGAGATTGTTTATTTTGAATACAGGACCCGTGTCCTTCAGAGGAAGGCGGGGCACACCAAGTGGCCTATACTTCACATTTGCGACCTGCAAAATGTAACAATTTTATAGAATCCAGTTCAGTATCGTTTTCCTCTGTGTAAATTAAACTATGACAGGGAGGATAGCTGTGGCTGCCAGTTCAGTTATTCCTTGTCGTCCGAATTGATGCGCTTTTAGATTTGGAGAGCAAAGATTCAGAAAACGAGTTTGCATAACGGGTTTTGGCTATCTGTGCCATTTGGGGATCTGCATTTTAGCTAGTCAGTAGCTTGAGTGGAATTGCAAATGATTTCGCTGAAATTATATTCGAAACTCAGTGATTCTTGAGTTAAGTCTGGACATGGAGAGCGGATACTGCGGGAGCAGTGCCTGTTTCTGCAGACTGCGCTACAGCTCACAAAGCCTTCCCGTGCATGTGGTCTCCTTCACTTCTGAACGTCCTGTCACCTCACCCTTTCCATCCCACTTAACAGAAGATGGACAGCTCTTGGCTTATCACTGCAAACCAGAGCCAGCCAATGGAATAAAGTTAGTGAGGAGGGTGTGGCCGAAGCGCCAGACCCTCTGTCCCGGACTACGTTTTCCATCACTCTAGAGCTAGCCCTGTCTTTCCCGCCTCATATCCGGTAGGGAGATGCCTAAAGTCCCGAGATTCACTCATGTTACATGGCTGACAGCATCTTGCCCATTCATACATTTTGCATCATGAAGACTTTCAGTTTTTTACCTCAGGTTTAGATTCATGGTAAAATTGCTCAGCAATATGGCAGATGTCTACAAACTTATTTGATAGATAAAGACCAAATAGAGTCTAAGAGAAATGGGGAGGGCAAAGAAGGAAAACTTTGGTCAACTCATAAGGGTAAAATCTGTCATTGTCAGGTTTCTGGAGCTGTGTTCTGCCAAAAGTTGCCAAAAGTTGCCATGCTGATTTAGTACCAAAAGGGGAAGGAGGCCAGTCCATCTGTCCTTTACTTCCCAAAGCCTGGGAATTAAGCTAGAAGAAAAGGGAGTGTGATTGGCTACCTTATTGAGAAGATTTCCGATCCTGTGGTATGATTACCAAAAGGAAAAGTTTAGGGAGGTCAAAGCAAATGTGTTTGGTTCCCAGGACTTACTGGAACTGCATAGGTAGCATCAAATGGGAGACTGGCTCTTTAAAGGCCAGAGCCACCCCAGTTGAATGGAAGGTGCTTAGTAAATGTTTGTGGACTCACTGAATGTGAATGAGTCTTGCAAATGGAATATCAAGGCCAATTCCAAATCATCCTATGCTGATATTGGCAGGGGGCTCGGGCCTGTCTCTCCCCATCTATCTACTCTACTAGTTCCAGTGTCTTCACTTCTAGTATGATACTTATTAATTTCTATATATGTGATATGCTCATTGTTTTGTGTTGTATGTCTTCGTTTTAGACTGAGTGTGCTCAGCAGTAATGCTCATCTCTGTTGTTTTACATATAAGGTTCATTTATCAAATAAAATTAACAGGACTTCACATGTGCCCTAATATGCAGGTTTGTGTGCGCAGTTTAAATAAGAATATATAGTCCTTGGAGAGGAAGGCAGCAGGCATTTAGGCTGTGATGTCAAGGACAGGGCATGGCTTTTACAGATGGCCATTCTGGCTCCAAGGCAAGGCTTGGATTGGGGTTTTATCAGCGAGTTGCTCTCTAGCACTTTAGAATCCTCTGTGCACACAGCTCGAGTTGGATAGACTTAGAATTATGGAACTTTTCATCACAGGTGCTTTTGTAGGTAGTGGGGGACAGAGGGGACACAGCTATTGGTAACTTTACATTGCAGGGTGAGCATAGAGGGCAAAGGGACTCCAGAGGTAAGAACATAACTGACGACACTGGATGACTCACCCGATAAAAGGTATTAGGAGAGAAACAAGATAGGGGATAAGGCACGACAGAGCACAACCACTAGGGGGCGTCACTTTAAATACAATGGTGAGGAAAGAACTCTTGGAGGAAGGTATCCTTGTCCTGACTCTTGAATACTAAGAAGCCAGGCAGGAACAGTCCAGCCAGAGTATCGCAGGTGAGATGAGGATGATGGGGATCACGATGAAAGCAGGAGACATCTCTTGTGCATATGCTTTCTGACAGTTCCATTCTAAGCATTTTTTACTGCTACAACCACATTTAACCCTTCCAACAGTGCATCGAGTTAAGGAACTGTAATTTTGCCCCTTTTGTTGATGAAGAAACTGAGGCACAAAAGTAGACACAAAATTCTACAGTTAGCTCACTGTGGTCCAATTTAGGAAGTACAACGGACCTCCCTAGGGAAGGAATGCGGTGTGTTGTAAAAGCAAACAGTAGCCTAGTGGGGACTGTATTCATTGCAGGCAGCTGTGATGGATAAATTGTAGAGGCTGGAGAGCATGCAGCATTGCGGGCCTCAGGAAGGCCTTTAGATTTGTTACGGTTGGTGTCTAGTTTTCCCCCCAAAGCCGCATGCAGCCATGGGGTGGGGACTTCTAGAGTTTGAGACTAACTCATGATCCACTGGGATTATGTGTCTTAGTATTGCTGGATTTGTGGATCTTAGTACTGCTAGGATTATGGGTGTGGACTGAGGCAGAGAGCCTGAATGTAATATGAGAGAGACAGAGAAACAGACTCCCTCTCTGTTGCTCCTGTTGCAATTGTTCCACCGCCATGAATTGATGTTCTCTGCTCTGTTCCAGTCTGCCTTGGAGCTAGTCTAGTATGGACTGAAACCTCCACAAACTGTGAGCTTAATAAACCTTTCCTTCCTTCATTTTGGGTGTCTGGTGTTTGTTCCAACAATGAGAGGAGAGCAACTGAGACAAGATTGCATTCTGAATGCAGTGCGCTATCACCGGGTAAAAGGTGGCTTTGAGGTGAACTTCAGATGAGTGACATGAGCTGATCGATGTTTTTAAGACACACGCACAGGTAGCAGCAAAGGGGCTGAATCTGGGAGTGAGGGATGACGTTGAAAGCACAGATTCTAGAGAAGTCTGAGATAAACAGTGATGTGAGGCGTGGTGGAAAGTGTGCCCTCTTGGCATTGACTGCCTGATGCTTAAAGGCTGGGCATTGCTCAGTGTTTCTGACTCTCTAGCCTGGCCATCTCAGTGGAAACACTGTCCTCATCCAGGCCTTCAAGGCAATATCATGGCATCAGAACAGAGTGGTGGGACACGGAAATGAGCGTGGATCCCGTTTCTGCCCAGCAAGATGTCCTTGCAGTGATCTCAGATGAGTCCCAGAACCTCTCTGAGCGTTGGGTTTATTTCGTAAGACTGAACCATGAACACTGTCTTCCTGAAGTTGCATTGGGGATGAAATCAAGTTTCTGTATTTCCTGCAGGAGGCTTAGGGATCCTAGTGCTCTGTCCCCTCTTCTCCTTTCATTGGTGTTGGGTAGCCACTGATGTCATGATTTGTGTCTAGTTGTCCCCGCAAAGCCTCATGCAGTCATGGGGTGGCTTGTGATCGGTTATTGTGGGTGTGGATGGTGCACCTGTCTTGGGGCAGGAGGAGAGGAGAGAGGCCAGCTAGCTGCCACAGCTGCTGTCACTCTGCTGCTCTTTGTCACCACCATTAAAGGCTGCTCTCTGCCATGCACCACTTTGCCTCAGAGCCAGCTGAGCATGGACTGAAAACTCCATTACCTGTGAGCTAAATAAACCTTTCCTTCCTTAATTTTTGGTGTTCGGTGTTTTGTCTCCGAAACATGAGAAGAGTAGCTGAGGCCACTGTGAAGTTGTACTTGCTTTCTCTCAACTATGATGCAAAATTTTGCCATTTCCCAAGTCATTAAGTAGCCCAAGACTCCAGCCTCACTTGGCTTTCCCTTTTTCACATGTATTTTCTATTACCTACTATGGTCTTTCTACTCTCCTAGATGGACTATGTGGCCGTAGAATTTAAACACTGTTATTCAAACACTTGAGTCTTCCGCAGGTAGAAAGAAGGCGCCTGTGCAGAGCATAGGAGTAACCTGGGGGCAGGAACAGGAGGGCGTCGAGCTTCGTAGCTGAGCAGTGAAAAGCACCATCTTCTGGGAGATGCTCATTGTAACCTTAAATTATGCCAGCTTGATTGGCGCGGTGTTCCTGGGATGGTTGGTGGGGCACACTTTAAGCTGTGTCTGGGGCTCGTGGAGAGGGGACCCTGGGTGCTATATCTGGCTCCTGGCCCTCCCTTCATAGCAGCCTTGCTGTGCTGTGCCCTTCCACCATGACCGTCCTGTCCTTCAGCCAGCACGGGATTCAATCCCCCAAACCATGAACCAAATAACACTCTCTTGCTCTGAGCTGTGGGTGTTGGGTATTGAGTCCAAAATTCCTCAGAATTTAGCCTACCTCTCTGTTTAGTCTCTTAAGTTTAGCACCAGGAATAGTTGAATACACCTAGAATCCCAGCTAATCAGTAAGCTGAGGAAGGAGGATCACAAGTTCAAGGCCAGCCTGGGGAATTTAGTGAGATCCTTTGTCAAATTTAGAAAAGAAAGAGGCTAGAGGTGTAGCTCAGTGGTATAGCACCCTTATATTCTGTTCCAAGTACTGCAGTAAGTCAATAAAACCCAAAAAGCCCTTCCTCTGCCTTTCCTCTTCCTGTTTCTCTGATACACTTTTTCAGACCCTTGCAGATAATTAGCAAGCTGATTTTCTGACAGTATCATCTCTGGGCCACTCTTGCACTCAGATTTTCTTTCATCAGTCTTCCCTGACAGACCGATGATTTCCCACCTTCCAGCTCTCTCGATTTTCAATGTCTTGTTAAGTAACAGTTTATTTCTCTTTCTCTGGTGTTTGAGACTGAGAAATTACTATCTTCAATCCACACTCTATTTCTACTTTCAAGGTGAGAAATTTTAGAAACTTCCAGCGCTCTAACATTATTTTCAGTGAGGATGACTCTGCTACAACACTTTTTTGTCTGGTTGTTTGACTCTAAAATTATAATAAAATTAATGCAGTATATGATTTATTAATATGTAACATAGCATAATATTCTGTACTTACATAGCACAATTATAACATATTATAATATTATGTAATGTTCTAGTAGCTATTCCTTTAGGCCTGACTATAGAATCATTGTTCTGTAGGTATTGGGATGTCTATGTGTGATGGTTATTTCGCTTCTTTAAGAGTTAACTGCTTGGGGCCAGAAATATAGCTCAGCAGCATAAATACCTGTCTGGCAAGTACAAGGTTCAGGGTTCCATCCCTAGTACCACAAAACAAACAAACAAAAAAAAAACAAGAAGAAGAAGAGGAAGAAAAAGAAGAAGAAGAAGAAGAAGAAGAAGAAGAAGAAGAAGAAGAAGAAGAAGAAGAAGAAGAAGAAGAAGAAGAAGAAGAAGAAGAAGAAGAAGAGGGAGAGTTAACTGCTTGAATTCCCCTCATGCAGTCATGTGTATTGCTTTTCTACCTCCAAATGCAGTTAAAAGTACCCTCAGGTATTCCACGTATTAATCATTATTTGTGTAAAACATTCTCATGACACCACTCCAAGGGGCTTCTTCTCAGATGGGGCCTTTTGGGAGGAGAGGAGTGGGAGGCAGAGGAAGAGGAGGAAGCAGAGGAGAAGGGTGAGGAGGATGAGGAGGAGGAAGAGGAAGCGGACAGGGAGGAGGAAGAGGAAGAGGAGGAGGAGGAGGAGGAAAAGAAAAAGAAGTCAGACTGAGCTCGGAAGCTTTGTTTCAGAGACTAAACACAGGCCTAAAATGTTTTCTCTCTGTCTCCATCTCAGTCTCGGTCTCCATCTCTGTCTGTCTGTCTGTCTCTCCTTTCTCTCTCTCTCACCAGCTTACTCTCTCCTTGCTCTCCCTCCCTCCAGGGCCACACCAAGGCCCAGTCTTGGTGAGGTGGTACAGAGCTTTGTGTTCTGGGGTCTCAGAAGGCACTGCTGCCTGGCATGGTGTGGAGAGCCCCGGCGTGAGTGGGCTGTATCTGCAAATGCGGGCACTGAGACCTACCTCTGCATCTTATTAGCACCTTCAGGGGGTTCCTCAGTAGACAACGCTGCTATGATCTGTTTTATTCTGCCGGGTCTCAGGGGGGCCAGAGTTGGCCACTGAATCAGATCCACTTTGGTATGTGCTGGTGCGACGGTCCATGCCATGTGCTTGCTCCTTTAGCCAGTGGCCAGTGGCCATGTACCATGGGAGCTTGATAACCTTGAACTACTCTGCATCTCCATCAGTGGCAGGGGTACAGGCCAAGCACTCAGATGTCCCAAGAATGTAAAATTTCCTTAGCAATTTTGAAATTCTTGATCTCATTTTCTGGTCTTCTGCTAGCTCAGTGACCAGCAGTTTGCAAATGGTGTCACCCATGAGCCTCTTCGAATAGCACATTTTATGCTGCAAATCTTTTGGGGGTCTGCAACATGCTGGGTTCTACATGGCACTCAGAAGATTGGCCGCTGTGGCTCGTTCCTCGCCACCATTCCAGGGCTTCAGTGCAGGTCTTTCTGAATGCATGGAGGAACATGGACTGCCTGAATTCTTGCCTAACTCACGCTCAATAACTGGAGTTCACCTTAGTCTCTGAGCAGCGCCTCCTGGTCCATACTCTGTCTTGTTTTGTATTTACATGGGAAAGGATGTTGAGCTGCAGCCCCTTCTGTCATAAGGCCAAGGAAAATATTTGTCTGGGAGTCAACGCCTTACAAAATTAAGAAACATAAAATCCTCAGCAAGATTTCAGAGGCTGACTCTAGTCACATACTCGCTCCTGGAGGCCACATTGTGTCCCTTTGCTGGAGGCCATTTTCCAAAGTTAATTATCTGGATCTCCCAGGCATTGAACTATATATTCTTACAGCTATCAGTGAGGTGAAACAAAGGGATCAGTGTTCTTTAAGCCGTAACAGAAACAACAACCAAACATTTTGTTGGAAATTAAATTTAAAAATTACTAGGGAAATTAAAAGTCCAGGATAGGAAAACAAGAATGTAAAGTCAAAATGCTTTTATACACAGTGGGTGCTGCTTACTTGAGGAGCAAGGCTTAGTTAATAATACTGAGACACTTACAGACAGCACTAAAAACACCCGACCATCACCATTCTACATTTATAATAATCATTGCATTACGAAGAGATGCTAAATACACGGCACATATCCCAAGCTCCATCCTGCTGACCTCTTTGCAGACATCACTAATCTATCTCTCTTCTTTGATCTCTTATGTGGTTTCAGAATCTCAACATAGAGTTGAAAGCCATAGCCAATACATAAAAGATGACAAATACAAGGAGATCAATTGGCTTCCTGGAGTAGTAATTCAGAGTTTGAAAAGCATTTTTCATGGGCCTATTAGATGTGACGCAGTTGCTATGGTTCACAATAGATATACTCGTTCACACTTTCAAAAAGTGGGGCTCTAGAAATTAAGGCACGTGATCAATATTATATAAAAAATAAATGGCAGCAGTGCAACTTGAGCCCCAATCCACTCCCTTCATGTAGTACAGGAGAGGACCAGCATTTTTTATGCTCTTATTGTGTTCTAGGTCTCATAAGTTATTGTCACCTAGTTTTCCTGCCAACCTCGGGAGACTATTATTCTTGTAAATTTTCACATGGGAAAAGTGGAGTAAGAGAATGTAAGTAACTTGTGCAAAGTTATATTAGTAATAAGGGGGTGGGGAAAAGTTAGGACTGCACTTCTATGTCTCTGGCTAAAGCACATTTATTCTTCTGTCCATGTGGTTTTAGCATTAAGGCTTCTGCTCACCAGAGACGTGGTTGAGGGTAGCACTTGGCAAAAGGTGTTTAGGAGAATGACATAATAAGAGCAGCCGCTTGAGTATGACCGTAATGCTCAACATTATAGAAATGGTTGCACAAACCCTGTCTCAGCTCAGTGCTGGAATATTTGCAGCTATTGTAAATGGTTAATACGGTGATGGTGTGTGAAAGTTTGCATGTGTTGACCAAATAACATTAAGAAGTCCTCTGTAACCTGATTGTATGTGAGTAGAAATTATGCATATGCCTGGATAAAAAGTAAGAGCACACACAAAGAAGATACCTTTTGGCTGAGATTCAGGATAATGAGATGTTTTAGAGTTATATTAAATATAGTACAAAAAAGGCCCTGAAAGTGTGTGCATCTCAACACCAAGAAAATCTAGCCAAAGGAAATAGACAAAAATAATTACCCATTAAAACATTTGTCCTCGAGACTTGGAAGGCTACATTTCCAAAATAATGAAAAGGGCTTAATGACAGAATAAGAATAAGGCACGGATTAAAAGAAAGTAGAAATGATAGCAGAATAAAAACTTGCTATTAGAAATGTTGTGTATTGGAGAATTTTACACATTAGAAAAATCTGGAGGGCTCTCATATTTTTTTCTATTTTTGTTAATATATTCTACTCTCTTCCTTATATTTCAGGGTGAAGTTTTAGGTGTGGCTTTAAATAGGAGCCATACAGACTTAGTTGTTTGTTTGGTGCAGGGTCTCATTATGCAGCTTGAACACATAGTGATCCTCCATCTCAGCCTCCCCAGTGCTGGGATTCCAGGCAGGAGCCACCATGCCTGGCTTTGGGGCTAGCTCAGCATCTAGTACTGGGGATTGAACTCAGGTCCTTATGCTTGTCTGGCAGGTATTTAGAGTACCCAGCTATCTCCCTAGCCCATACAGATTTATGATCCAAATCAAAATTAAGTTTTCCATTTATCAAACCACTACCTGTCTACCAACCAGCTAATCAGTCTGCATTTCCCGGGAGCCTCTGTGCTTTCCTGTGGTGCTGGGTCTAGGGCTGGGGTGGCGTGAGCATACAGTGGTGATTCTTGAGTGGGGCCTGCCAAGAGCTAAGCCCCAGATGCTTGCACAGCAGTTCAGGAGCCCTGACAGGAGCACGCAGCATCATGGGGGGCTGGGGGGAGGCTGTCAAGGGAGGAGCTGGATGAATGCTCCCCCGTAGGCAAGAAGGCCCCACCCTGGGATTGGTCAGTGGAAAGGAAGGGTAGAAAGAGTGTACTGGGCTGTGAGTCAGACTGGGACTCATATGGAACCAAGACAGCATAGCTGAGGTGCACCAGCTGCAAGGGACAAGGTGACCCTGGAGCACAGGGGCCGTGGAAACCCATGGACAGCCTGGGGGAGCAGAGCAATGGATGATCACACACTGAAACCTATATACAAGTCAGACTAGAACTAGTCCTGAGACTACTGAGCACAGGATGTCGTTGCCAATATGGAGAGAGGAAAGTGTTCTAGGGTAAACTCACCTCCCCAGCCGAGGCTGGACCGCGTGAGCTAGAGGAGAACCTACTCGTTACAGGGTCTCAGCCTTCCTGAGGAAGGAGCTGTGCTGTTGTCCTGGTGAATATCTGCAAACCCGTGCCTACTCTAGTCTGCGTGGGCTTCCGTGTCACAGCACTGGGGGGTGGGGCTGCTACTCCTGGACACACCATGCTGTCCCCGCCTGTCTTCTTCATGCTGGTGACACTGATGACACTCAAGGAGGCGGCACAGACTTGCTCAACAACATCGACCAGGATAGGTGCCTGAACAAAACCAGAAACTTGCGCGGCAGCCATGGAAGAACTGCGGGAGGTCCCCAGGTCCACCAATGCCGTGTTCTTTCCTGTCACCACTCCCAGTGAGCGTGGAGCCTCTCTCTGAACTGTCTGTCCACATGGTGGTCATCTGCTCATATTTCAGGGAAGTCTCCTCTAGGAAGACAGTAGCCCCCCACACCCACTCCCCTCTCCCTGGCCTCTGCTCTTGGAATCAGACCAGGTGCTTCCATCCTTCCTCTGCCACTTCTTTGTTTGGAATCTTGGGATGCCAAACTTTCCCGATTCTTAGTTTCCTTGCTTACAAAATGGGCTGACATAGTCTCATCTCATGAAGTTGCCATACTTTTGAGAAAAGGCCAGATGCAGACAGCCTGCGCGGTGCAGAAAGCAGGGCCTGCCCCATGGCGAGTGCTCCACATATCCTACGCAGTGGGCAGTTCTCTGGTCAGCGGCCTGACCCAAAGCTGACACGAAAGAGTCACAGAGCGACCAGCCTGGCCCAGCAGCCATGTCCTTATTTCCAGTGACCCGGCGTCTGCTTTCTCATAGTAGATGGCCTGGGCCCTTCATCAGGTTACTACTTTCTAGTCAGTGTTGCCAACCAATACATAGCTGACTCCATCAGTGATCATAAGGCACCTCTCGCTTCTGTAGAGGAAGGTTATATTTCACAAAATATATCACCCGGGAGGTGGCGACAGCATCCTTCTTCACGGCTACTCCCTGCCCCAGTCTACAGAGTTACCTGACTAACCATGACAGGGATGGGACTTGGGCTCTATGCCTGAGCCTTCTGGAGGGCACTCAGATGGCCTCCAGAGGAAGACAGAGAGCATGCAGACAGCGGGCCATGTCCACTGGCTCAGTGACCTCTGGCTGTGGCTCCCTGGGCACCAGCGTGGCAGCTGGCTCACAATTCTACGCACAGCCCACCTCCAACCTTGCTGTTTTAGGCAGTGAGGGGCAGGAACAGCTAGAGATCCTGCAATCAGAGTCCAGTGGCAACAGCTATTATTGCCATCACTTCAAAAGCATCAGGTCACCAGAGCCCTCTCCCAAACGCTGCTCTGACACTGGTACTCCTTACTGCAGAGCTGGGCATTGTTCTTCTACTGCCCCTCCCCCCCAGGGCCCAGAGCCACCATCCTTAGCTCCTTAGCCCTGACTGCAGGACTCCATGGGGAAGGCTTAGAACTTCACAGGGATAAATAAACTTGTTTTGATGAAGATAAGTGACTGTGATCACTTCCTTCCCACACTGCTTAATTTATTACATGTAAGACACCATGTAGAGAACTTTCAGATGTCTACGGCATTTAAAATCCCTACTCCTCTTTGATAAAGCAGGTTGAATACATTTTTCAGAGCTCTAGCTATGTAGAAGGTCTGGGATTTGCTGGTATCCCAGTCCAAATGAATCTTCTGCTGGGGGGAGCGGTCACTGAAGCCCCTTGTTAACTCCAGCACTTCCGATGACCTTCTGAGACTTACACAGCTGACAGGTTACTTACACACTCAGCGGAGCTGGACATGCCAAGGGAATTTTATCAGGGAATACATCTGGTGACTGCTGCTCAGCTGCTATGGAAGTATAATGTGCTAAGACACCTAGGGGAATGCTTTTTCAGATTTGAGACAATATGTAGCGCAGCTTGGCCTAGAACTCACAAATCCTGCCTTAACCTACCTAGTGATGAGATTATAGGCCACCAGGCCCAGCAGGGCTGAAAGCTTGCTGTTATTGTGGGCTGTGCAAACAAGTTGGGGAGAGCCTTGCTTTCCTCTGGTGGGTGGAGTCGACAGTCCGCAGTCAGCTCTGAGACAGCTGCAAGAGGCCAACGCTGCCCCTCAGCTCGCCTTCGGGTGAAGAGCGTGAACTCTCTCAGGGGAAAGTGAGATGGGTGAGAAGTACGTCATGTTAACCTGCGCCTGCTGGAGGGGAGCAAGGCGTGGCTGGTGACCAGCGTGTCGCTCCCCTGGCTACACCTTCCTCTCTTCCCCCTCCTCCGAGGTACTGGGACAGCTCACTTCAGAGTCCTCAATGGCTACCAAATGGACATTCTCCAACATGAGTGGGGTAGGCAGGCAGGCAGCATGGGTCCCGCATCCCCTCCCACCACTTCAGATCATGCTGCTGCTGTTTGGAAGGCGGCAGGTACCCTGGCCTGACTAAGATCAGGAGGGAGGGATGCAGGCCTCTTCTTTGCATAGCAGTGTTTATCTTGATGGCAGGTACCATGAGTTTTGGCTTTGCCTCCTCAAAGTGTAAGAACATCGGAAAGACTTGGGACACTTTTCCTACATCTCTTCTTCTGTTCTGTATTTTTTTTTTTACTTTATTTATATTTAGTGCAGGGTCTACAGAGTCTCACTACGTAGTTTGGACTTGTAGTAATCCTCCTGTTTGGGGGTGGGGTTGGTTGGGCATACTGGGGATCGAACCCCTGGCCACTGCTCTCAGCCTAAGCATGTGCTTTAGTCTGCTGAGCTCTCTGGGCTGGCCCTTCAGTTTTAGGTTTTAATCTTTTATTTATTTGGTACAAGATTTCATTGTGCAGCTGGGACTCGGAGCGATCCTCTTGTCTCAGCCTCCCCAGCTCTGGGATTACAGTCCTGTTTTTAGTAATACATGTTCCTAGTCCATAACAACTGCATTTATCATGGAGAGTTAGCACAGGCACGTGACACATCCGGATTCTGTTTTCTTCACCCCTTCCTCCTCCCTCTCTCCCGTGCTCCCTCCAACTCTTGAGCCCCTTCCCATTTGAAAAAGTTCTACCTACATCATTTCCTACTTTTGTTCTTTTTCTCGGCCCCTTTTCTTCTCTCTCTTTCTCTCCCTCCAGGTCTTGTCCCATATTCACAAATCATTCTTAATTCAGAGAAGCCTCAACCTAGCCAGTGGATTTCCATATTTCATCAGACACAAAAGAGCTCACACTGAGGAGAGTGAGTCCAAAGCTAAGAGGCAAAGCACCAGAAAGCACTTAAGAACAATGGAGCAATAGCATGTGCTTTGTGATGGGATGTGGGTCCCTGGGCAGGGGACCTGGTACACACTGAAAAAACTCAACACCTCAGAGGCAGTGCAGTGGAAACGGGGGCCGCCCCCTTCCTACGTGCTCTGCAGGATGCGGCCCGGGCTTGCGAATGAGCCTCATCCTCCACCTGCAGTGAATTGCCCCTTTCAGCCTGTGAGATAGGTAACCCTGTTAGGCTCCTGTGGAGGTGACGAGCATCGTGTAGGCAGGGAATTTTGACTAAAATGTTTAATCTTTAAAAATAAAGACACCACCAAAAAACTCCACAAAATTTACATCCAAACAGAAAAGCCCACACTACTTGAGGAATGCCTACTAGGCCTGAGACGTGTCTGCATTCCCTCTTTGGATGAAATTTCTTGAGGAGACCAGGCAGCCATGGCTTCTTTTCCAGGTCCACACTGGTACTCTGAGAGGGGTGGGTCTCCAGCACAGACAGAGGCTGGGGACTCAACGATAGCACAATAGAAACCTGAGATGGCCAGCGGGCACAATGCCGGAAAGCACTTTATGAAGCAGAGACTTTGCTAGCCTCTGAATAATTAATGCCAAGACTCACGCAAATACACCAAGTAAGCTGAACCCAGACAAATTACAGATTTGATACTGTTAATTAAACTCCATTGCCCATTGAACACAGACACACACACACACACACACACACACACGTACAAAACATACAAATTGTGGTAGATGGTACCTCCTTGTAACTCTGGTTCAAGATGCACAAAAACCTCTGAAACATTTCTCAAACTTTAATAGGAAATATAATGGCACGACAGTCTTACCCTGAGGTAGTTGAGGGTGAAGTTGGTCAGACCCATCCTGGTGATGTTTTTGGACAGTTGATCCAGGACCTGAGGATCTTGGGCCTAAACAACAACAAAAACATTGTGCATTTTATTCCTATGAGATGGCCCCATGCAAACCTTAAGACGTGCTACCGCCGCTGAGCAATGCAGTTGTGATGCTGTCGATTTCTCTTGCAAGGACAGATTGCTGCAGATAATTTAATGTGCATTTTGAAGACACTTGCATATAGCTTTCAAGGACAGTTCTAGATCACTTGTGCAAGGCTTAGGGAAAGCAGGAAGCTCTTGGTTGGTGCTCTTAGGGAAGCTGTGCACTCAATTCTAGAGAGAGATGGAACTCCTTTCTTTGGGAGAGACCTGAATACCATGCCTTTATGCTGACAGCTACTGAGTCCTGCAGGAGAGAGCCCAGGCCAGGGCCCTCAAGAGAGAAGGGGCACCTCTGAGCACGTAGAGCTGTGCGTTTGCTTCCTGTTGTGATGGTGGCACCGGGTTGAGAATTGTATTTGAAAATGTTGCAACTACTACAGTTACTTTTCTTTTTTTTTGAGACAGGGTCTCGCTATGCAGTTGAGGCTGGCCTTGAGCTCACTTTTGTAGCCCAGGCTGGTCTCGAGCTTGCACCGATCCTCCTGCCTCAGCCTCCCGAGTGCTGGGATTACAGGTGTGAGCCACCACACCCGGCTTACCACAGTTACTTTTCATAAGTCTATGTATTCAGAGAAAGAGAGACAGAGACAGAGACAGAGAGAGCAAGGGAGGAGAGAGAGAGAGAATGAGAGGGAAAGTTTTTCTCCTCATTAAACTGAGGCTAGAAACAGACAATTTTCATTCTATAGGACTGTATGATAAGCATCACATTTTTCAAAATGTCAGCTGCATTTTAAGAGTGAGTGGAAAGTACCATGGGCCAAAGTTGCAGCCAGTCCCAAAGGTCATCTTTGGCCAAACAACAACAACAACAAAAAATGAAATTCCTTGTGCATTCCACTTTCTCAGGAATGTCTTGGTTGGTGTTCTTTCTTTGTCTTTCACGCTTTCTCGGGTGGAGTAAGCAAATTGGTGGCACTGAGAGGGAGCTGTCCTCCACAGCTGCATTCATGAGACTGTCTTGCTCAGTGATGGTGAACATTTTAGAGCTCTCAGTGTTTCAATGATATAGCAGGCCCACTGTGGCATGCATACCAGAGGTTTGCAACCACTGATCTGGGTTGTACTGATTATAACTTTAATTTGTTCCTATTCTGTGCTTATGTTTTTTGGCACTTAGATATTTTCTGTTTTTAAATTGTTTACAGTTGTTTACAATTTGTAATGCATGACATACATTCATGTGGGAAAGTGGTGCATGCTCACACGGCAGCTTGGTGTATTTAACATCTCCTCTCCCCCATCCTTGAGCTTATATTTTTTTCCATAGTGATGCTATCATTGGATTTGTAGGCATAAATAAAAAGCTACACATGGGAGTAAAGTAGTGTGAGGGCCTCAACTGTGTGGCAGTTTCCTCAAACGGGGTCTTGGTGGACACAGAGCCTATAATTACTGAGCCTCTTTATGAAGAGCTGGTTCTACATAGATGCATCAAGTAGTTATGGACAATGGCTAGGAACTTACAGTATAGGTAGAAGACAGGGGACTCATTACTACATGAAAGAATGCAGCTGTTTACACAAGGAAGACAATGCAATGTCTATACACGCGGGTCTGACCTATTTTACGTGTGCGTGATCTCTAGTTGTATCCATTTACCTGTAAAAGCCTCAAGTTTATCTTTTGTTTTATAGTAGAGTAATACTCTATTGTATAAAATACCACATCTTTTTTATCATTCCTTAACTGATGGGCATTAAAAAATGATGCACATTTAGTTTGCCTCTGTGATTTAGCTATGACAAATGGTGCTGCTATAAATATGGGTGCACATGTATCACTGTGGTATGATGTTTTCAATATTCTTGAAAAAAATACCCAGGAGGAGAATAGCTAGCTCTAACTGTTCCTCTAATCCTAGTTTGTTGAGGCATCACCACACTGATTTTCCCAGTCGGCCCAGTCTGCACACCTACCAACAAAGGAGAAGGGCTCCTTTTTCCCCCGCAGCCCCTGAAGTATCATTTCTGATGTCTTACTCATTATTCCTTTATTCTTTTTAAATGAAATTTTAAAAAGAATGCTGCTGCTGCTGCGGCTGTGATAACTGAATAGGAATACTTGCAGAGGACCTACTATGTGCCAAGAACTTTATAGCTATGCACTCTTAATTCTAAAGTCAGCCTACCATGGCATTCTCTATGACAGCTTGGAGGTGATAGGCAGGGGATCTTGACTAAAATGTTTAGTCTTTAAACATAAAGATACCACTCACAAAAAGTGAAATTTATATCCAAGCAGAAAATCCCACTCTATGTGAAGAATCTCTAATTGCCTTGGACATATCTACATTCCAGCACTGGATGAAATTTCTTTAGGAAAAGATGCAGCCACAGCTGATCTCCCAGGTCCACACTAGTGCTCTGGGAGGGCTGGGTCCCTTGTGCACACTGACATAAATAGAGACATATGGCTTTTTTTTTTTTTTCTTCTTTAGGGTATTCTTTTATTTATTTATTTTTTTCTCTTAGCAAGCCTAACTTTACCCTGCAAAGCCAATTTCTCCCTTACTCTTGCAAATAAACTTTGCCATTGCTTAACAGTAAGAAAAAAATCACAAGCCAGTTCTCTAAGGCAAAATTTATTACTATATCTATTTTATAGGTAAGGAACTGAGCAGAGACATTGCAGCCCTGTAAGAACAGGAATGAAGTCCTACGTGGTCTTAACCAGGGAACCTAGCTCCCACCCACTGCTCTCTTAGCCCTATCAATCTACTTTGAGAATGAGAATAGACATCTTGACATCTTCAAGAAGAGTGCAGGGAGCCAGGGATAGTGCATGCTTATTGTAACAGCACACTGAGAAACTGAGGCAGGAGGACTGAAAATTTAACCTCAGTTTGGGCAACTTAGTGACTTAGTAAACATGTCTCAAAAACACCCACAAGAAAGGATAGGGATGTAGTTGAGTGTGAAGGCTTACCCTTTGCTACTGAAGAAAAAGAAAAATGAAAAGTAGAAGAAGGAGGAGAAGGAAAAATGAGATGAGAGGGAAGAAGAGGAGGGGCAGTAGGAGCAGGAGAAGGAAGGGGAGGGGACAATAAAGATGTGAGCTTAAGTTTGAAAACTACATAGGACTGGGAGCCCGGATGAAGAGAGATGGTTGAGCAGAAGGAGTTGCCACAGCACAGATCCCCAGCTAGGGGAAAGGGCTGAGACTGGCCTAACCAGCTGGGAGGAAGCTGGGGACAACAGCCCGCCAAGGCATACTGCAGCCGCCTAGTGGGAAGTAGGTGACTCTTCACTCTAGGCTTGGTCATCACAACCAACTGGGTCAGTGTCCTGATTTTGCCACTTGAGGGGCTAATGATATTGGGAAATTCTTTGAACTCCAAATCCGTTTCCTTACTTTGACGGTAGGAATAATAACTCTTCACTGAGTGACTGTGAGGAATAAACATTATAATGCCTAAGAAATCCTTCACACCATGTCTGGCATAGAACTCACTTAGGCTGTGCGTGCCGTCAATTCCCTCCTTTTGATTATCCCTCGGCCGGTCCTCTCTGAGTGTGCTCCCAAGGTCTTTCCCGGCTGCACCAGGCTTTCCAGCAGAGCCACAGATTGAAGCCCTGCTTCTGCATCCTTCCTGGACTGCACCTGCCTCATCCCTACTTCTCTTTACCATAGGTCTATAGGGGGTCACTGGTCGCATTTTATGTCTTGGCCTACTAGTTGCTCAGTAAGGCTGACATGATCACCAAATGGAACCAAGAAAACCCTAGGTATTGCATCCCAAGTCCAACACTGCAGCTAGGAAGGACCAACTCCTGTTGACACAGGACTGAAGCTACAGGAGTTGTACATCGTGTCAGATGATTTTAATCAAACCCGGAAGCTGTTCTCACTTCCTCTTTTGTCCCTTTCGTCACTCATACAGTTAACAAGCTTATTAGCCCGAGCAGAGCTATACTCAATAATGAACGACTGAACCGTTTAAGAAAAGTACAACTATTTATTGAAGTAACCTCAAGTTGGGTTAAAATAGTAAGTATTAGTTGTCTCACAATGTTCCAAACTCAGAAATAAAAGACATGACAAGAGGACTACGAGTTCAGGTGATTGAGAGCAAAACTCAATAACTAAGAGCCACAGTTACATTAGTAACTGTGTAATTAGTAATGTAACTAAGAGTTCATTACATAAATGTGAGGACACCACTAGGGTTCTTTCACGGTGAGTGACTGGCTCCCCCCCCCCCCCCCCGCAGTAAATTGGAGGGTAAAGAAAAGAACAGGAAGTAAAATAGGAATTAAATTACTTACATGCATGGCTAGTATGCTTCTGGGGACCAACTCTCTATATTGTCTAATGGTAAAGTGCCATGTTTTTATTCTCATGAGATCATCGAAGGTGAACTCCAAGATCAGCCTGCCTTCCGTGCACACCTAGAAGCAACAAACAGTGCATGCATTTGTTAGGTGGGTCGCAAGAACCACATTCTGGTACTTACACCAGGACTCCACATACTGTTGCCATTGTCCTTGGCCACACAGCCTCTCGGCAAACTTGTAACTCACTGGAGCCACCATGGTGCCTGTGCACAAGTGCCAGCGCTGGTGCCAGCTGGCATAGGTGTCAGCTCTCAGAACTGGTGGATGCAACATCAGGCCAGTTGCTCAGCACCCATGAAGGCTCCTAATGCTGCTCACTTCTACTGAATCGATCTGTGTTCTTCACCTGTAAAGGTGGAGACAAAGCCCATCTGTGGGAACGGTGGTTCACAGCTCCTAGAACACTGCGGTGCCCCTCCAGGGAGACGCTCTCTCACGTCCTCTTTTTCTTCCACATTTACCGTCCTTCTGCAAGAGCTTGTGCTCTTATTCCAGTCTTGGATGTCTTGTTCTGAATAATGTCCAAAGAATCATGCAAACTTAGATTGGGCGTGGTGGTGTGTGCCTGTGATCCCGGCTCCTGGGAGGCTGTGAACAGGCAGATCACTAAGAGTCTGATCTAACAGTGAGACCCTGAAAACCCTGTAGACCTTCCCTAAAGAAAAACAAATACAAAAAACCAAAATCAAAAACAAAAAAAAAAAACATGTCTACTTAAGTAAGAGTTAGGATAGTTACTAAGGTAGTGGAAGTTTTCACTTTTAAAGAGAAATACCAAAGGGCAATGCTTACCCCAAAGCAGGAACACTAGTTACTGATACAGAAAACAGAGACTTAGTGAGATAGCATATTCTTTGAGCTCATCATATCAACAATGGCAAATTCTGCTTGCCTAAAAGGCCAGTATTGCACAGCTAGTGTCTTTAACTTCCTAAGAAAAATATATATTGTTCATAAAACACAAAGGATTTCAGAGGCTCTCTTAATTTCTAGGGGGAAGCATTTTCATCGTCCTTTGATATTAATATTATTTTTAGCACGCAGTTCCTATTTTATTTAGTGTTCTTTTCACTAGTAGTGAAGTGGAAGTGAAAGAAAGTGCTGGGCAGCTGCACACCACTTGGGCTTCTTAGTGATGAGACAAGAAGCGACGGTGGCTCACTGGTCCAGGGGAAGAGCCACAGCTCCTGTTTGCAGCCATTTGCCTCGGGAAGCAGTCTACAACAGCAGGCGGAGCTGTGCTTTCCACCACAAAGTACTGTCTTTTCATCCTGATTCACTTTTCACTCATCCTAGATGTTCAGAAAAACGAGACAAACTCCTAAATTCTAGTTTCCTAAATTTTGAAATAGGATCAGCAATACCTTCCTATAGAACTGTTGAGAAAATGCATAAAGAGAAATTATGTGTACAGATGTATTAGTATGGTGTCCAGCACACATAAAATGATAGTAAATGATAACTCTCTGGCTTGTTATGTTGATCTTCTCATTAAGTTTGATTTGGAGATAAAATTGCCTAGACCAGAAAACAACAATACACAACTTTCGAAGCTTTTATAAAACATCAGACTTGCACGTGCAAACCTTGTATTGTCAAGCTAGTGTGAGAACCTGAATACAATAGCTACTGTGAAAGGGAAAGCGAAGGATCAAGGAGAAGAAAATACCGGAACGAGGACAAGAAGGAGAGAAAGGAGCAAGCTATATTTATGTCTATACACAGGACAGCTCGGGTCCTTATAGGACTAATTTCTGCTAGTCTATTGAAGGGAAGAATTAATGCTTATTTTTCTGCCTTTTTATACACTTTTTATAACTTTTTAAAAATCAGTTTTGCAGGTTTATATCTGATAACCTAAACAACTAATGTGAAGATAACGTTATGCAATACAATAACCGCTGCTGAATTCCTATTACTCTGTTTAATGAAATTTTGTATCATTTCTAAAGTCTTTTTTTTTCTTTTTTACCATTTTGCATTTTTAAAAAAGTAAAAATGAAAGTAAGTTAAAAACCACACTTAAGAATAAGTAAATATTAAATAGGGGCTATAACTATTTCTAAAAGGATGGTCTGCGGGGCTAACATTATTTTAACATTATGTGCCATGTGAATAATCAGTTTCCATGTCGGAGATTTAAGCAAAACAGCACTTTCTAGTGAGTTCCAATTATGTGCTAAGAGCAGGGGGAAGTTTCTATACTGTAGCCTAACTAGCATTTCAAGAAATGGAGTGTAATGAATGAGGCCCAGGGACAGCTGTGGTCTGTTGCTGAAAATCCCGGAAAGCTGGGACTCCAGGTGATAGACAGCAGCTTCACCTGTGGGCTCTCTGTTCGTTGCTTCCTCCCTTGCTTGGAATGTTAATGGCTAACATCTGTATGAATCTAGTAATGCGGAACAGGTGGAGGTCAATAGAGATCATGGTCACTTTCGTGACTAAGCACGGTCCTCCTTTACTAAAATGATCATGCATGAGATCACGCTCACTAGCCCAAAATAAAGCTGAGTTGCTTTGGGGGTTCTTTGCTCACTGAGAGATGAATCTCAGTGAGTGCTCTGAGCTCCCTTCGTTAGGTCTTCTCATCGTTTCTTTGGGCACCGACTCATAACATACAACACTCTACCCTCCGATTGAAGGCAATATTTTCTTTCAAGAACCCAAACTGAGCTCGGGAGAACTTCCAGTGAGTGACGGAGGGCATTGCTCCAGAGAGATGCTAGGAGTGTCTGCCATCTTTTTTTTTTCAAAGACGAAGGAGACATTGTGAGATAATTATTGATAACCTGGGTGAAGACCTCTACCTCCATTCTAATTAGCAGAGCTGGTGGGTAATTTCATGCATTTGGACATGCTGCTTCAAAATTCCCGGGTGGAATCATTTTCAGAGCTATGGTTGTAGTATCTCAGCTATAAGCATTGTATCCTCAGAAACGGGGATAACGCACATCTTCTGAAAACACTCTCCTAAAACCAGGATCAGCACTGGGCTTAGTTTCCCAGTGTTCCCAAATGGATTGTATAGGCATTACACCACATGATTCCCCTGAGATCTTAGTACACCAATGATGGTGAAAACTAACACAAGGAAGATAGCTATAGCCAGACATCAACAGGGAAATGTCTTGACAATATAGGTCTGGCATATTCAGAGACCATCATTTTTTTTTTTTAAGAGAGAGGATTATTGGATATCTAAACTAATACTAGCTCAGCTAAATTTCAGACTTTTACAATTCTCTTTATTTTGTGTTTATGATCCACAGCCTCTAAGCCAAAGTCCTAGCTTGCTTCTACTTGAGTAGCATTTCATAAACAGGTGAGTATGGCCACAGTCCTGATGGCTTCCTCTCAGTTGGAGCATCTGTGCTCCCAGGTAAATTTTGTTCTGTGTTCACTGTGACATAAGGAACTCGTGCAGGGCTTCCCTTTACAGTCAGATCTTTTTTTTTTTTTTTTTTTTTTTTTTTTTTACTCTCTCTCTCTGTATTTAAGACAAGGTCTACAAGGTCTCACAATATAGTTTAGATTCAGCGATTCTCCTATTTTCAGCCTCCCGAGTGCTGGGATTACAGGTGTGCGCCACCACACCCCCCACCTTGCAATCAGATTTTCAAAGACTTGCAAAACAGAAAGGAGCCCACAAACTCTGGGCTCCTTTTAAGTCAAAAACCAAGGAATCCACTTTATCTGGAGTGTACTATATGCAGGATGGGAACTTTTGGAATTGAATTTCAGAAGATTATAGGGGATGTTTTTATTTGTATTTTTTTTTCTTTTTAAGGAAAATTCAATGCCTTCTGTGAATGGAATGATGAGGGAGAAGTTTGACCAGCGCTTCTTTTAGCCAAGTAATTACACCCCAGCTTTATCCTAAGCTATAGGAAGTCCTTCTGTCTCCTGAGGCAGTCAAATGAAATCAAAGACTTTCTGATTTGTTTTACATGTGACTATCAGGAAATGAGATCGAGGCACATCTAAAACAAAGATGTATTCGTTTTTTTTTCAGAAATGGTACCGAAAAAGATTGGGCATAGCTTATAAAAGGAAGCTGCCATCTTTTGCAGGGTAATTCTGTACATTCCTCTTAATCAATACAATTAATGTAGCTTTTATCTAAAGCTGGCCTTTAAAAAAAAAAAAAAGAAGAAAAAGAAAGAGAAAACAACTTCCTTTCCCTTGGAATCCAAAATCAAAAGGGTCCTCAATTAAGGAAACATTTTCTGTTGTGCTGAATTCGTGTTACCGTACTGTGAGCTCTGACATTTTGTTTCTGTGGTAACCAAAATCAGCTGATTAGTTGGCATGGCAACAGAAAAGATGTAATCCCAGCAGACACACTCTAATCAATGCCCCCAGCACAGATGGTCTCCGGAGGATCAACAAGAAAGAGGCTGGCAGGCGTTCAGCAGATCACGTGCTGGCTTGAGACTAGGTCGGGAACAAGAGTGCTAAAAAAGAACATTTCTCAAACTAACTGCTAGCTCTTTAACCCTTTTCTTTCTTGACTAATTGCAAAGCAGTATTAATCATGTAGTTGGGTGAAGAAATGATCCTCATATGGTGTTTATAGAATAAGACAGGCTTTTGAGGGAGCAGTGTTCATCTAATTTTCTTAATTTTTATGCTTGAGCACCATGGAATCATGGTTTTATTTTTTATTTTATTTATTAGGCCTGCTCAGCCCACTCTGATGGCAGGGCTGGAACGGCATGCGATGCTGGGGGTCGAACTGTGGTCCCTGGCAGCTTGCCTGAGCTTGCCTAAGCAGGCACTTTAGGCTGTGGAGCTATCTCACCAGCCCTGGAATAGTGTTTTTAGATTAACAGTTACATAAATTATGTTTTATATTTTTCTTAGAGACCCTGCATATATAAATTCATCTTAAAGCTGTACGATCACTGCTGTTGCAGCTGGGTGAGCGTGAAGAGCAGAAATTCTGAGTATAATGTGGGATAGAGGCTATCATAAAAATCATAAATCAATAGTCCAAGACACATGTGAATATTCAACTGGGAAAACCAGTTGGTACCATTCCATGTTTTTTTTTTTTTATATAGCAGTAAATAATTTCCTAATAAATGGCCCAAAGCTGAAAATACATGCCGTCATGTTTACAGAGGTTCTAGAAATGTCAGTAACCAGTGCTACTATTGTTTCAGTCTGCAGAAACTAAAACTACCCCCCCATACAGCCTACATTCAGCACCGTCACTGTTCACACCCTCGAGTATAAATATAGCTCAAGGGTCTTTGATTCTGAAAAGCTTGGAGCGAGTTCCTCTGATTACTAAGCTTTGTTTTCTATTTGATTCAAAATTGGAAACATAAAAGAAAGGCTTAATAACGTGTGTTTTAAAATTCTAATTACATATTTATCCATAATCTATAATGTGTCTGAGATCAGGAAATTGCAACATGTTCGCTGTACCTCTGAGGAATATTTAATATTACTGTTGATTAGTACTACGGCTGATTTTGATTCACTAGTTGACCAAATTTTCATAAAAGCAACTCAGAAGCACTGGGTCAAATGCTAGTTGGGGAGTGAGAGTTTATTAGGAGTCTAAATTAGAGCCACGCGATGCTGTCAACACAGAAAGGGCTAAGGAATGCCAGATACTGAGGGCAAAGAAATAAGTATTGGTTCCCAAGCTCTACCTCTGCAATCCTGGAAGCATGTTAGCCCACAGTTTTATGGTAAGTATCACAGTATGTTATTATACAAGGATGAATTATTTCTAATTAATATAAGAACACGAGGAAAATCAGTGTCTTTGGGTAACATAACAATCACTCAAGAGTAGGGGTGGAGGAGGAAGGGAAGGAGGGAGGGAAGGAGGGAGGAGAAAGAGCCTATTAAATTCTCTAAAAATAGACAATCATAAATAAGATCTACACTAAGTGCCTATAACTGAATTGCATTTCCCAGGAAGTGATAGATCCTTCAGCAGAGTATGAAAATATTCACCAGAACTGACAGCTATCCTAGAGTGAGACTGGTTGCCCAGGTCACTCATGCTTGGGGCCAAGGCTACCGTGCACAGGTAGGTGTCCACGTCTGTCCAGAGCCTGCCCTGATGCCTCAGCCATCTCATGGGGGAATTTCTCAGGGAAAGACAGAATGTAGCAGAGGAAAGCCTTCCTTTCTTGATAGGAATGAGTCTAGCACCCGATTGATTCATTGGAAGAATGTGATTCTCTTTGATCTAAGAGGAGTCTGGCATGTCCAGCAGTCTACCTTCAGGGCAGCTACATTCATTTATAAGATTTTTAGCCTGAGAATGGAAGAATTTGAATATATACATAAGAGTTGCTATAAATGCATCATTATTTTTCATGATTAGAAAAGCTAAAAGTAGTTCTTCAATTATGGTAAAGCTTTATTTAATAATTACAGGTCCTTTTTTTCATCTTAAAGTTAAAGCATAAAGAGGTGGCATGTTTTTTCTTGGATTACAGTCACATTAAAGGGAAGTAGAGAGAGAACAATAATTAAGCAGGAGAAAAGGCTTTCTTCACAGTACTAAGAATTTGTCACTTTAAGAAGGAATAGATGGTACACCCATGTGATTTGCAAAATGTTCTACATTGCCAGAAGAAAGTAATATGTGGGGGCTGGTGAGATAGCTCAGCAATCTAAAACACTTGCTTAGGCAAGCTTAGGCAAGCTCAGGGACCGTGGTTCAATTCCTGGCACCACATGCTGCTCCAGGCCCACCCTCAGAGCTGGCTGAGCTGGCCAGAGAAATAAAGAGAGAAGGGGGATAATTATCATGTGGATGGCCACTTTTTTTTCTCCTGTGATTTTACTTTATTGTAAATGGCAATGATTTTTTTTATCACATTTAATAAGAAATAACAATGCGACAGTTTCAAAACACATTAGTAGTGAATTTCCAGTATTTGATACCATGCATATTGTTGTCCTCCTAGTAGTTATACAGAGCACAGGCTGTAGACGTACTAAGTTTTCTAATCATTATTGGTGCCAAAAAATTTCTTCTCATTGAACTAAGAGAAAGTAGTTTTATACATAATCAAATGTTCCATAATCACAGTGGGTTATTAGCAAAACTGGCAATGATGGAAGCTGTTGATTTAAGCCTTTTACAGCTCAGCATACTAATCTAGCTTTATGTTTTATGCCTTGTGGTTAAACATTTCTGCTGGGTGGTTCAAGGCAAGTTAAAGCAAGACCTGTATAACAAAATATGTCACTTCTTGCCATACAGAGAAATCTTCTCTCAGCATGGATGTCTGCATCTGACACGAAGCTTCTTTGTTTCCAAATGACAACTTTCTCCCTGCCCAAATGTTAAAACACCAAGTAATAAAAGACCTTACTGTCCCAAATTTAGACTGTCAAAATCATGATACCATAGCGTCAGTGATATTGGAAACACAGAAAATAAAGCTGCACCAACATCAATTAATAAATAAGAATCATCCTAGTTTATTGGGCCTTGGTAATTAATTAGCCCTGATAATTCACTGCTTTTCCAATTGTAAAGCAAAGACCTTCGCTTGGATTTTACATTCAAGGAGATGACTGTTATCATTAATATCACAAATGAGTTTCCCATTGTGTCTTGGTCTTAATGGAATGAACTCACTTTCATTAAAATAAACTTCTGTGGAGTAGATGGGATATCTCAGTAGCAGAACGTGCACTCAGCGTGTATGAAGTCTTAGATTCAATCTCCAGCACTACCAAAAGTAAATTTAAAAAAAAAATATATAAAATATATTTTCCAGATTGCATGAAGGAACTTCATTTATCCTTACTAATTTTTGTACATGGATAAGTATCATGTGTTGGAGTCCAGAAAAGTCTAACGTAGTCACACACACAGACTCTCCCTTAAAGCAGGAAGTGTCTGAAACAAATGGTGTGAGTTCCAAGTTACAGAAAAGAACTATCTTTACTCTTGAAAAGGTCTCTCTATGCAACTCAGACTCACAGTGATCCTCCTGCCTCAGCCTTCCTAGTGCTGGGATTACAGGTGTGCACCACTGTGCCTGATTTTGATGGCTGGCACAGCATGCCCAAGGTTCCGGGGCTGGCATGCAGTCTGGGGATAGAATCCAGGTCCTTGCGCTTGCCAGGCAAATACTTAGAGTGCCAAGCTATTTCTCCAGCCTGAGACTACCTTTAGTACCTTTTAATTTGTCCACATTAAACCAGGTGAGTGTCCAGCCTAGCCCATACATACCTTGGTGAACATGGGCTTCCCATGCTGGGTGACCATGGCACACTGGTCGGAGTCCACTGTGATGGAGGAGTTGTGGTAGGACTCTTTTGAGTGCTTGAGAATGTAGTACAGGTCAGTCACCCCTCCTTCAAACACAGTGCTAAAGTAACGGGGAATGAGGGTCCTGCCAATGGCTGGAAGAGAGACAGAAGCGAGCCATTAGGAACATAGCCAGGCAGATTACTCTCCCCCCACAGCCTCCCCAAGCCTCCTGGTGGCTGGATGCAAACTCTCTCCAACAAGAAGCAATTTCTACTTCAAAACCACCATGATCTTCTGATTTATGGCTGATAATATACCCCAAACTATTTAGGAAAAGTGTGGGCAGTCGTTTCTCTGGGTTTTGTGCACACTAAAACCCAATAAAATGAGAACTATTACTTTAAAATAATAGAAGAGGGAAGAGTGCACCACTTTGGACCTTGTGCATGCTTCTTAGTGAACGTGATTTCAAAAACCAAGACATATAGAACCCTTTTGGATTTTTAAATTATTGTTAATAAGCCAATTACCCAATGATGTTTTACTTTTATTATTAGTAGTAGGAATATAAATTTTAACACCATATGCTCTATAATTTGTGTTGTATTTTGGCATTTTCTCACTGAATCTCCAGTATATCTCTGAGAGTATACCAGTCCAAAAAGGTGATAGTGAAAAAAGTAGAAGGTTTTATGCATGTTTAAAGACACTTAACTTAAAAATAGCTATTTGCCCCAGTCAAAAGTGCCTTCAGCCTCACCCTGGGGGCACACTGAGCTGGCAAAGGATTCCTGGGAGGGTGGCGCATGCCTATAATCCCGGAGTTTAGGAGGCTGAAAAGAGGAGGATCACCACAAATCTGATCTGTGTAGTGAGACTCTGTGGACCCTGTACTAAGTACACACACACACACACACACACACACACACACACACACACACACACACATTATTTGGAGACTTTAATGCTATATCTGCACACAGCAAAACACTTGGTCTTTCTCCTTTCGTTTCTCAAATCGTTTTCAGGAATGCAAACCTTTAAACAGTAACCTGAATCTCCTTATACAAAGAGATCCGTAATCATCACCTTTCCAGCTGCTTTGGAGATGTATAAAATATCTCTCTAAACTAAAAGATTCGCTTTAAGAGCACTTGATTTCTTCTACTTGATCTAAGTGGGTCTCTTTCATGTGGGCAGTGCTGCCCCATTAAAGTCTGAGCAATTGTCTATGTAGCTGGGCCTTTCTGCTCACACTGGAAATCTCAGCTTACAATCCCAGGAAGTTTGCCTATATGCAGATTTTAGGCCAAGTCCTGCAAGCACTTTCAAGCAATCCAAGCTTTTAACGATTTGTTTGCACTCGCTATATAATAACCTCCGAAGACAAAAGTCACATTTAAGATAAGTTACTGAAGAGAGCTCTAGCTCGAAAAGTCACCCAGTTGTCACTTGGATGCTTTAAAATACTTAATTTGACCTAGAAGAGTCCATAGTCATCCAATCCATAGGAATCTAGAGCTCTTTCTCAGTTGAACATGGCAGAGCCAAGTACAGAGAGAATACCCTGAAGGAGTTCTGGCATAGACAACTCTTCTCTGAATAATTTATGTAGCTGCTATTGCTTCATATTTGCTGTGGGTAAAATCAGTCAGTAAGTGTGCTAAGCATTCCGGTGACTTCAGTTCTTCCATCCCAAATAATCCTTATATGTACATTTCCCAAATACTGCTTAATCCCCAGGACTACTTGCTCCTTCTCTGACTTAAGAGAAGTCTAAGTCTGTCTCTGAATATAAAATTCAACTAAGAGTTATTTGAGTACGCCATTCCCTTAAACACATGAATGGCTAATATTATAAAAAGAAACTGGTTATGCTACAAACCTTATTGTACTTTACTAAACAGACAAAATTAATTGAATACATTTGAAATATTCTAATGTTATTATTGTAAATCAGCTCAAACAATTTGATGATTTAGGACCTATATATACTGTTAAGAATACATACAAATATTAAAAATGTAGGTGAAGGGTGAAACTATTTCACTGCAACGTGTAAAATCTTGTCATATGGAAGTTTATAGTAAATAACCACCACTAGGTTAATCATCTTATGGCTTATTCATCATGGATCCCGTGCAGTTTAGTGCTTTTGAGGCACTGTTTCCTACCTACTTTTACCATCCTTTGCACAGCATAAGCAAAGGTGAGTGGTAATCAAGCTTGACATTTCCTACTTTTAAACCCAAATTTTTAATTATGTCCCCAAATAAAGAAAAATGTTCCAGTTATACAGTAAATGTACTTAGAGGGAAATATAATTTTGATTTATTGGAGAACTTCTGGCACTCTAGGAAAAGACTGAAATGGATAGCAGAGGCTTGTTTGTGGCTTCGTCTCCTTCGTGGGAACGCGCTACCGCTTTTCCCAAGGTCTCATCTAGACAACTGCAAAGCTGCACCAGTATCCCGTGTGATAGGCTGCTATTCTAGTGGCTTCAATGACCCATGGCAACTGATATTTATGTCTGTGTATATGATCCCCTCTTCTTAAACATCATCGAGTTGTTGATATGCTTCCATTAATAGAATGTAGCTGAACCACAGAGTATCGGTTTTGAGTTGCACCTTAAAAATCATGGAAGGTTCCTTTTTGTGCTTGGGAAAGTGTCAGCTCCTACATGCAAAATCCAAATATGCTAAGATTGCCAAACTGTGAGAAGAGTCACAGGGAGTGATTGCACGGAGCAGAAGAAGCCCTTCCAGGCAACAACCTTAATGAACTTTTGGTTGACAAACACCCAGCGCTGACTTCACAGGGGAGGCCATCTTAGAAGGGAGTTCTTGAATTCCAAAGGAGCTTCCTTAAGTTCATGTCCCAGCAAACAGAGATAAGCTGTCCCTGAAACACTCTGCCAACATTGAAGAAACATAAATAAATACATATTTGTATTTTCAGAATCCCTCTGTGAAAGAAAAGGGCTACACTAAGACAGAAGGCCAGAGAGAGAGACTGGAGAAGGAAGAAAAGGAGAGCAGAGGAGAGGAGAGGGGAAGGGAGGGAAGGAGAGGGGAGGGGAAGGGAGAATAGAGTTGGAGGGAAAGAAGGGGAGTGGGAGAGAGGAGAGAAAGGAAGGGGGAGGGGAGGGGAGGGAAGAGGAGAGGAGAGGAGAATGTCCATCTTTGGACTGATTTGGTCCTTCATCTCAGCTGAGAACAAAACCAACTGCAGGCCCTAGCAGTGTATCTTAGGGAAATGTGCCTATTGAGTTGTTTGTGTTAGATTTCAATGATTCCTTTACAGTGGAAGTCTGATTAATGCTATCTTGTTCCAACATGGAATAGGCTAGCACACAGAGGCACACAATTAAGAAAAATGAAAAAGATGAGCTGCAAGAGATAGCTGAGCGTCTGTCTCTGTACAACACACTGTTGGAACACTGTAGAGAAACAAAAGGAGGCCTGACATTGTACTAGTTCTTCAGTACTGCTACGTAAGCAGCTCACAACAACACAAGTGTACCATGTTCTGCCTTCAAAAACTGAACATAGATCTTGTTGGGCTAATCTCAAGATATTAGCAGGAACACATTTCTTTCTGGAGGTCCTAGGGAAAATTTAGTTTTCTTTTTGTCCCAGGATTTGAAGGCTGCTAGTGTCCTTGAGCGGGACCCTTGCCCTGTCAGCTGATTCAACACTGGCAGCAGGTGGAGACTGAATGGCTCCACCCAGATAATCCAGATTAATCTGTTCATCTCAAAGTCTACAACATAGTCAGCTCTGCAGAGATTCTTGTCAGGTGCTTTGGCATCCACTAGTGTTAGACAGTAGGACACATAGATCTTTAGAAGCCATTATTGTGCCTGCCACAGAGACTAGCTAAGAGCTTCCTATCTGGAAAGGAGAAAGTTAAAATATAAAATATCACACACACATACACATACATATACACACACAGAGTAACATATAAATTATGAACAGTACATGGGACAGAGAACTGAAGCAGAATTCTATGTGTTTGTGTTTGAGAAAATCAGGCTATTGTTCATCCACTGATTTTGCCTGTGAACATTCGTCAAGCCTGCAGTAATAGTAGTGCTCCTTGGGAGGAGCTGAAAGTACAAAGGGACTTTTGTCTCTGTCTTTCAATCTCATTTGTGCTTGGGGAGCTGAGCAGTATCCAAGTCTCTCTAATAGAATGCAATAATTGATGATGATTAAACAATGGCTTTATGGATTTCAACTCCACCTATATGTTCTGCATCTTGAATTCAGTGTACAGTTTTGTGATATGTGAAGCCCTGAGAAGATTAACATATTGTTCTAATGCAATAAACTATGTGGGCACATGGAACAGTCTGCTGTAAATGACTGTAACTGTGGAAACATTTCAGATTTGGATTAAGGGATTTCCTAATGCATCAGCCTCACCAATACTGTATCTATTATATGCTAGACTTATATCACATGTGCTATAATCCCTAGAATTATAATGATTTAAATAATGATATAGATAAACCTACATTGTAAATCCATGAGGACGATTTTATCTTAAAAAAATATTTGAAGTAAGTTAAGATTTTGGTAGATTACAAAAATCCTATTTCTCTAATTGGGAGCCACAGGAAGCTAAGAAATTGACCAAATGTGTGTAGGTGGGCCTGGGCCTCAATGCCTAAAGCAAACAAGATACCTCACTCCTGAGATAAACATCCTGTTTGGCTAAGGTCAGCTATTAGTCACTAGGCAACCTTGTGTCATGTGTTACAAGCTTTGCAAAAGTATATGTAAAGGTAAGTTTTGTTGTGGGACATGTTAGCCTTGCCCTTCAAGCAGACAAGCAACCACCTAGCCCAGCTTTTGCCATTTCATCCACCTTTTCTCATTCCTGCCAGCGTTTCTCCCCATATAGAACCTATCACAGTGAGACCAATGGATCCCTACATTCTGTAATACATTTAAGTCCAAATCACAAATGCCTTGGAAGCATGATGATTCAGAGAGTGAAAAAAAATTTTGTTATGTAACTTGAATATATTAAATATTATTTATCTATGAGTTCATGAAAGATAAAAATATACATTAAATTATTCAAAAGTTTAAACATTTATGGACGTTTATATAATAATCCGCCTTGCATGTAAATAAAATTAGTCCAGGAATAGCTAAAAGCATAACCAATGCAGATGTTAGGGCTTCCAGTCAGGTTCCTTAGGAGGTTTTTCATTGTTGGTCTCACCCACACGGTCCCTAGCTCTTCCTGGGAAGCTAGTAGATGGGGGTTGTGTGGAGGCAGGATCTAGCTGGTATCTTTCTATAGGGCTGTTTTGTAGATCTTGGGACACATTCAGGATACCTGTAGACATTAGCTAAATTTTTCCCATTTAGAAATCCAATTGTACTGGTCAAGAACTCAGTGAGGAGATGTAAAGTAGCACAGAGCCCCCTCAAAGCAGGAAGTGTCCTATTCAGAGCACTCAAATTTATTAGTAATCATTAAATGTTCTTCTAAAACTCTTAAGGAAGTTTATGAAAAATCCTCATGAAAAACTTCTATTTAGAAAATTATTACATAGGAAAATATCCTACCTATAATCAAAGAACAAATTAAAACAATAAGCAAAAAAGATTAGAACAAGAACTTCACAAAGCTGCAGTGAAATGGACGTGCACAAATATTTTGGAAAAATTCAGCGTAGCAGTTTCTCCTTCTTTTGTGAACTTCTCATTTTCTGCAGGTGTTAGGTGGGACTTTAGGCTTTGGGGGAAGATCTAAACTTCACTGCAATGCTAAAGTTCCGGAATTTAAATGCTCTGACGTTCTTCCTTTCCTTTGAGACACTGTTGCTGGTGTCAGACTTTCTGATTTGGGGTCATCATTTATTACTTTAAATACTCGTCATTTCAGTTTGAAGGACAATTCACTTCCAAAAGCCATGAGATGGAGAACCTAATGAAAATGGAGACCAAGAGGAAGATTGGTAATTAACAATGTATTTCTACCACTTAGCAGTTGGACGTTATTTGGCTAATGAATCTGCAGCTCTGAAGAAAGAGCCACACAGCCACATATTAGTGACTTCAATTAGGCAACATTTAATTATACTAACAGCATTAATTGTTTTATGATTAAAATATCTCCCAAGCATGACAATAGGTAAATTGGCTGTCTGAATCTCTGCAGTTTATGTAGTTCTGCTAAGGGTGCCGTGCTTTAGAAATTTCCATGGAAATTCTACTACTGTGGTGCACAATATATGTAAAGATTGATTAAGCTTTAGAATTACTTGTATTTAGAAATCAATGACTGCACTATACTGACTTGAAAATGAAAGTGTTTTTAAGAGTGATTAAAAAATGCTGATTATTTTATTTATGGCAAATAACTGTGATAAGTAGTTAAAACAATGCAAATCAATGTACAGTGTACCTAAGCAGAGTCACCTAGAGAGAAAATGTTTTCTCAGGATTCCATGAAGAGCAAAATGGTCAAGCAATGGTCATGATTCGTGCAGATGGCAGGCACTGCCAAAAGTGCTGTAAACTGCAGTACACGTTTTCAGGGTAAATACGGAGGGGACCTGACAGACCTTATCCAACACAAAAGTTACATATTCTTTGTAACGTAGGTCTTGCTTTATCTTGGTCTTAGCCATCCAGCAGAAAAGTCTAATCATAAGGTGTAAAAAAGAAAGCCATATTAGTTTGCTAAGTTTTCAAAGGTTCAAGTCAGCAACTTCTGATAATGCCAGATGAGCTGATAATCTACTACTATTATGAACTATTAGACTAAATATACAGCTACTTTCCCTTTGTGCAATGAAAAGAAAGATCTGTACTAATGAAGTTAGACAAGAAATCATGCTTACATCTTGTACTCTGAACAACTACAATAAAGGCAACATTTACAATGTATTAACTATTGTTAATAATAGTAATAATAAATTTAAAAAAGAATGCAGATAAAATATGAGCAAACTTTGATGGAGCAAGAGCAGCGAGAGAGGTTTAAGGCACACTCTGTTCCTCTTTCTAATGCAAAAGCAAGTTAAACTAACTTTACTTCTCTAAATTGATATGATTTTCATTTAATATACTTTTACTTTTTCAAAGTTTAAAATTCTTTGTTATTTTATTTTTTATTACTTTTAATAAGAAATAACCTTATTTTTCCAACAAGAGAAATTTGGTTTAAACATCTTTTCTCTGATTGTGTCTCTTGCTCTTTCAGAGTTTTTTTTTTTTTTTTTTTTTTTTTTCATTTTGTATATGAAAAGTAAACATGTTGCATGGGTATGGACCAGATTTTGTGCTAGGTTCTGGTAGAAAATCGCAGAAATAGGAAAGGTCCGCTGCTGAGGGAAGGCTAGCATAGTCTGACCAGTGCAGCAGCTGCAGTGAGAGGGGAGGTGGTGATGGAGCTAGACCCTGATGGAACAAGGCCATGGGAAGGTCTGCAACTGGACAGCCCAGGCCCATGGACTGGTGGCAGCAAAGGCTTCAAGATGGGCCCAAGATCGGGTGTGTAAACTTGGTTTGCAACAGTGTCTGAAGAAGGCATCATGGTGGTGTGTAGCCAAGAAGAACCACATGGAAGGCAGGAAAGGAGGCCAGGACAACTTGTAGAGAATTCTCTGAGCTATGCTAAGGGCTCATACTTACTCTTTGAGCAATGACAGAAGAATTCTTGTGTTTTGTCTTTCCAAGTAAAGAAATCAATTATTCCCAGATTTAATAATTTTATTTTCTTTCTCCTTTCCAACATATTTTTTTTCCTCATCTTATTTTAGCTGTTTAAACAGAACCCCCCCGCCCCAGGAGGAGGATACTCAACTAATAAGAGAGTCACTACTTCCTCCTTGATATATTTGGGGTCAAGTATTTCTAGGATTAGAGAAAGTGGTATGTTTCTGATTGGAGATCATATTACTTGCTGTGGAAATAAAAATAAATTCATTTAATTGTTTCAATCTTGATGGATGGCTAATTTGAGCAGATACTTTTTCTGTAGCTACTAAACTGGTCCATTTTCCCTTAGAAAAGCACTAATATATTTTCAGAAATTGAAAAAAATTTATACTTTTAGTATATTTCTTACTGTCTCATCCTCACATACATTCATATGGTTTTTTATAGATTTTTGCATAAATTCAACACACTTTCACTCATCCCTTAGCAAGTGTCAGTGAAAACAGTGAATTAGTATAACAGAACTACAAAAGACACTCTTCACTGGCTCTTTTTTTTTTTTTTTTTTTTGGTGGCACTAGTGATCAAACTCAGTACCTCAACACTAAGCTATCTCCTTGGCCCTTGGTTTTATATTTTTAAAAAAATAATTTTTGAAAAAGAACATGTCTAGTGTATTTCTCTGATTCAAGTAGGAATTATTGGAACTCGCAATAATACTGATTAGCTCCTGATTAGTAATTATGAATGGCATTTAACACATGTGGAAAATAAAATTTAAAAAATACTGACAATTATTTAATAAGTGAAATTAGGTTATCTATGATTATATTTCACACCCTCATTTTATAGGCAAGAAATCAGATGGTCAGAACAGTTAGTAGATCTGTGGAACTATTTATAGTTCAGGGAGGATAAAAATGCTTATTCTTTTCGATTTATTAATTCTGGTTTATTTCTAGGCCTTGGTTACTTCTTTTGGCCACACAAATAAAATTCAGTCAAAACATGAACATGCTGCTGCTGCAGAGGAAATACATGCATACGTGTGCATATGTCATGGTTTATGTCTAGTTGTCCCCCCAAAGCCTCATGCAATCATGAGGCCGGGACTTCTAGAGTCTGAGGCTTGACTCATAATCCACTGGGATTATGTGTTTTAGCACTGATGGGATTATGAGTCTGAGTATGGCTGCGATTATGTGTGTGACCTAAGGTGGATAGGCTGCGGCAGAGAGCCTGAATGTGATATAGAGACAGAGAGACAGACTCAGGCTGTTGCTCTCTGCTCCCCTGGTTGTTGCATTGCCTCTGTGACCATTTTGTTGCTCTTCTGCTACCATGAACTGCTGGCCTCTGCATTGTGCCTCTCTGGCTTGGATCCAGCCAAGTATGGACTGAAACCTCCAGTACCTGTGAGCTAAATAAACCTTTCCTTCCTTCATTTTTGGTGTCGGGTATTTGTCCTAGCAATGAGAGAAGAGTGACTAAGATAGCATATAAGTATGCATACAAGTGGTTGTGTTTTCTTCCAACTTGCATAAATGTATCTACATAGAGTTTTCCCTTCTTTCACTCAGTAATATTTTTATAAGGTCTAAACAAGGCTGATTTTGAACACTGTCTCATATTCCAGAGTATGGCCATTTCAGCATGACTCAGACATTTCATCTTAAGGGGCACAGAGTGTTTTTATTTCTTCTCATGATAGAGCAGACACTGAGAACGGGGAACACATATCTGATTTAGTTGGTCCAAGCAACTTCCCTCTGAAGTACCATTATCAAATTATCCCCCTCCTTGCACTGACTCGTTTCACCCACAACTTCACCACCACTTAATACTATCAAATTTTATACGTTTTTGCAGCTTAGGGTTCAAGAGCACCTTTCACAAAGTGTCAATGTGCCCCTTCTAGATGATAAAATTAAGTGGTTACAGGTATCTAGTTCATGTACTTTCTCTGCAGTTACATCATCCCATTAACCTTTCCAGATAGTTTGTGTAGCTTTACCTCAAACCCACCGACCTTGCAAAAGGAGCAGTGGGAACGCTGAAGAACAGAAAAGCAAAAATAATCTCAGAATTCTTATGCAATTATTCCAATCTGATTTACTATGTCTTTTCAAACTCAAACCACTGGGGAGCACATGTCTCCAGTTTTGTGATTTGGTATCAGCACAATTCATCTGGGTTATAGAAATGTTGCCAGAGAAACTGACATATGTGTGTGATTTCAAACTGAATCTAAGCCAGGAATCAGCAGCCTTTAGCAGTTCCCCAAGATTTTCTTTCTGCAGAGAGCAGGCAAGTGGGTCATAGTGGGCCCTCCCCTAAGGCTGGGTATCATGGAAAGCTCCCTTTCCAAGGTGTTATATGGTCACTGAAGTGGAAGCTCACAAATTAAGACCTTTGAAACAGGATACTATGGCCAGCCAGGTAGCTCAGCAGACTAAAGCTTCTGCTTAGGCTGAGCACAGCTGCCAGGGTTCAATCCCCCAGGTGCCATTCCGGTCCCACCCCCAGGGTACGCTGAGCCTGGTGTGGTGGTGTGTGCTTGTAATCCCAGCACTTGGGAGGCTGAATACAGGAGTCTGATCTGTGTAGTGCAACTCCTCCATAGACCCTGTGGACCCTGTGGACCCTGTCCTAAATACAGAAAGAAAAAAATAAAAAAAAGAGGATCTTTAAGCCAAAGTAAATGTTTGTGGAATTCAGGACATCAGCTAGTTTCTTCTCTGCGGCCTTCCGTCAACTCCATTTACTTGGCATCTGCTCATCTATTTAGTGTTGCTCTGCCATTTTGTTCTTCAAAACATGGGTGTGCTTGTTCCTGCTTCGGTTTTATCCAAGCCCGAAGGCATCTTTAAGTTTTAGCCACAATATCAATCCCGGCTAGCATTACTGGTCTTTTCTGTTGCATTTCCCGCTGTCTGCGTGGTACTCATATTGATTATAGATTCTGGCACTATGTTGGCCCTTCTTCATGCAGCAGCTGAGCTACCTTAACAGTGCTGTAGTCTTGAACAAACGCTGTATGTGCTCTACACTCTAGCTCCTTTCATCTGCCAAATGGGACTGCAGTAATATTATTCAGGGTGCAGCTACACGCGTTAAGAACAGGCCTGGTTAAAGCACTCAGCAAGGCCAACGCTGTTAAATGCATCTCAGCTCTTCTTGCTGCTCTCATACTGTCTTCTACACACACAGGCTTTGGACTAGCCCTGCCAAGTTGCGATTGTCGATGTTATTGTCTTTCCTTCAGTGTCTGTAGTTCCCTGGAGACAGAGAACATTTCTTGAGCACTCCAGTATCACAGCACGTTTGTGATGTAAATAGCTACTTATAGGATGTTTGGCAAATGAAAGAGAGTGGAGTTGGCATGCCTACTCGGACTTTCTGCCAATCAGAAGCCCACTGTGTGTGTACACAGCAGGTTCTAATTTAGAGGTAAGGTAAGGGACCAGAAAGCCAAGACGGTACGAAGAGGAAGACAGGACACTAGGGTACCTATTCAGAATTCTCAAAGAAAATCGTGGTTTAGGATCTAATCATTTTAAAAGCAATGCATTTTGATATTCAAGTTAAGTCTTAGTTTTGCAAAGAAAATGTGTGTCTTCCATCTGAGACTCCTTTGCCCTGCTGAGGCTTCTCCTTTATATTTATGCAAATTTACGGTTCACGAACATCCAAGCTCCCTATAGAAAGCACCAAAGACTCCAGAGGCATTTTACAAGGTAGCTACAGTTACAGACATGAGAACCAGTAAAAGGGCATGACTCTCTCCACGTAGGTTCATTGGGAACTGTGCTTCCAACCCTTAAGTGGGGTCCACAAGGAGGGGAGCAGCCATTCTGACAGCTGTGCACTGCAGGAGCTTCATGGCTCTGGGCTCAGTAGGTCAATGGTGACCACGGAATTGCACAGATGCCAGCTACTGGGTACGGGCATCCTGTGCGCAGGTCTTCAGTAAAGCCGTAGGACTTGGGTCAAAAGGTTGTCTTTAGGGATTCTGTGGGTTCTGGAACAGCCTGGCTGGCCTGCCCTTGGCGCCTAGAATCAGGGCTCATTTGCACCTACTCTGAGAACACATAAAATCCCTTGATTTTCACCTCTGTCTCATCAGCCATGCTTGCAGCTGTCACCTGTTCGCAGGTAGAGAACTGTGGCTCAGACAATAGGGCAGAGGGACACTTTTGCATGCTGTCTAGGGGGACAGGAGGAGCAGAAAACACTGCTGAGACACAGAAGCAAAGCGTAAGGCTGCTGCATCAGGATGGCAGAGTCTTGACTCCTTGTTGTTCCTCTGTTTCTCTCTTCTGCTATGGTTAAGAACTGATAGGATGATCCAGGAGCCCTCCTGCACCTCATCCAGCCTAGCTCCTCCCAGGACTGAGCCATGGGATCAAGAGTGCGGACCTGGAGTCTCCCTGCCTGGACTCGACTTCCAACTTTGCTATGCAGCACATGTAGTACCTGGGTCAAGTTATTGAATCACTCTGGCCTCTGAGTGATTTCTCATCAGAGGTAGGTAGCAAATGGGGAGGAGAAAAGTATGATTCTTTTAGAGATATTATACAGAGTACAACAGTCTCTCCTATTACACAGGGGATATATTCCATGCCCACGCATCTGGGCATAAAACCATAAAACACAAAACCCTACATAGATGATATTTTCCTACTTATATGTACTGTGGTAAAGTTTAACTTGTAAATTAGGCGCAGTAAGAGTTTAACAATAAAAATAAAAAAGATAACAATTCCAACAACTCACTATAATAAAAGTTATGTGAATGTGGGTTCGTAAAGTATCACTTCTGATCATGTGAGATGCTACAGTTCGTATGTGATAAGATCAAGTGAGGTGAATGCTATGAATGTTATGACATAGTGTCATGCTTCTAAGATCTAAATAGGAGCACTGTTATAACCACTTTAAAACCCAGCCCATTACTAAGTAGCTAACGGATAGGCAGTGCCTACAGCACGGACACACCAAAGAAAGAGTTGATTCATGACTGGGGTGGGTCAGGGTTTATGCAATTTTATCATTCCACACAGAGAAGCATGCAATTCTAAGCTAATGAATTGTTTATTTCTGAAAATCTCCATTTAATATTTTCAGGCTGCCTTTAGCTCTAACTAACTGAAACCATAGGAAGCAAAATCATACACAATCAGCCAGGACAGCATTTCTTGGTTTCTGATCTCCTTGAGAATTACTTAACATGGACAAAGGACGCACAGCACCTAGTCACACTCCCATTGTACCAAAGCACTTAACAGATGGTCTCCACTAGGGATGCACCACTAGGGCATTACATTCACCCAGTTCTTAGTAAATGCTTACATGAGGAAGGAACTCAGACGGCCACACTGGAATCCTGTCGAGAATCATGTCAACCTAGTCTGCATTCTTTCTCTAACACAGAAAATCAGGGTGATTTGAAAGATTTTACTCTCAAAATGGCTGCCTCAGAGGATACTGGAAAGGCAGCAGACAAATGCTTGTCTTGCCTCCTCTCTTTCTGTCAGACTCAGTGCCAACTTTATGCGTGTGCCTGTAGCGTCGACTCATCCAGCATTCCAAAGATTAAAAGTATCATGGTACGGTAATGTAAATACATTTCTTCCACTTCTCTGTTCTTAGTTGTCTGAAATCCTTGGGGACTCTTGGTATGCTTTTTGTAGTTCGCACTTGAATAACGGCTAGTATTTTCCTTGCTACTTTAATAACAGATCTTCAAGATTCTCCCTGTTCCCCTCCTTCCTTCTCTGCTTCCCTCTCCCCAACCCTCTTCCTTTTCTGTATGGTTTTTGTTGTTATCTGAATTTCCTTCTCTCCTTAGGGGAAACATGTTAGCAGCACAGGTTTATGGCTACCGTAAAGAAGAAAGTTTGAAAGGCAAAGCCAGACGTGAACTCCAGTTTTATAACAAACTCCTGTCAAAGCATAACAAACCACAGCTAGACATGATCCACAGTGACAGAATTCAAGACCATAAAGATGATGGAGATCCAACGGGACAGGCACTTTACAGAAATAAGCACCTTCCTTTCAAACCAATAGGGTGAGCGTAGTGCTGAAAACCCTCCCCGGGAAAGAGAAACGGTCAAAAGAAAAAAGGACACAAACATAAAATTAAAATGACAGCACAGCCCAAGGAGATAAACCCAAGGCAGACAAAGAATCCAATTTTCCTAAGTCAGGCTGACATCTCCTCCTGACTTTAATTGACTTCGGTAAGCTGGATCCTGAACAAACATCAAATTTAGAAGTGGTTACACATGGTGGAGAAACGGATCATCAGTGAGTAGGTATTGGCGTCACTTTCTCAGGATGGAACTTGTTTCCATGCAGGAAATGGGACATCACCCATTCCACTGGGGACAGCCACGAGGGAGCAGTAGTGCAGGATGAGGTCAGAACTTCAGTTACTAAGAGTAACACATGGAAGGTTATGGATCTGAGCTTTGGGAAGTTTTCCAACACCAATCTAATTTCTATATTATTGTCATTGAAGAGAAGTGGGCAGAGAAAAGAAGGATTACAAGGACAGCCAATATTTTGGCCCTAGTCCTTCAAGATCAGTGAGGACCCAGGGCATAAGAAAACATGTACTGTAACATCCTACAACTTGGTGTCCCAGTTTTTCTGTTTAAGGAGATTATGGAGCCACAGGGAAAAGGGATTGATGATGTACAATGTGCCTAAGGCAAGTCACCTAGAGAGAAAACATTCTCTCAGTCTTTCACAGAGAGCAAATTAGTCAAGCAATGACCATGACTCATTTAGATGGCTGACACTGACAAAAAGTTCTACAAAATGCTGTACATGGTTTCAAGGTAAATCCTCAGGGGATTTGACTGACCTTGTCAGATACAAAAGTTAAATGTTTTGTTATATTGGTCTTGCTTTAACTTGGCCTTAACCATCCAGCAGAAAAATTTAACCACGAGGCATAAAATGTAAAGCCAGATAAGTATGCTGAGCAGCAAAAGGCTCAAGTCAACAGCTTCCAACAATGCCAGTTCTACTAATAACTCACTACGAGTATGAATATTGGACTATGGAAACTATTTCCTCCTAATTTCTTTCTCTGATTTCCAGGCCAACATGTAGTTCCTGTGAGTTCCATGAACCATCTATACTTCTCTACTACGGTACCTCCCACTGTAGTGGTTCTCACCATGGACTCCACCTGGGACAAGGTTAGGATGGAGAACCTCAGGTTACACACCCAGTAGCATCTGCTTCAGTAGGACCATGATCAGATCTCAGCCTGAAAATGTTAGCAAGTATTCCCACATGATACATATTCACCATATTCAAAGCATCCTCTGCTTTATTTGAATTGCCTCTGTCCCTTTGTGGGCTCCCCAAGGACAGACATCATGACTGCCTCGTATAATTATACTCATAGGATTCGGCAGAGCAACCAGCCTCCAATAATAGCCACCCATCCGTAGGTATGTGTGTGGATAGGTGTGACTATACACCTATAAGGAATGATCAAACTGTGTGGTGAATGTTTCATTAAAAATACTACAGTAAAAATGCCTTGCCCTTAGGTCTCCTTAATATACTCCACATTGCTTTCAGTACATTTAGCACATGTTTCCAGCCACTTTCTGAAGCAGTTCTGAGAGTCTTTTCTCAAGTGTGATAAAAAATGTTGTGTGATTAAAAAAAAAAAAAGTACAATGAATGCTGCTGGCCAGTGCACCTGATGGGAAGGCAGCCTTGTAAGAGCATTTTGGTGGATCTTCACCCACTTCATTTAGTGTTTGGATGCTACATGACTGGTGGCTTTTTCTCAAAGTCTGTATCACCACTGAGAGTAAAGAGTTTTAATCAATTCATGACATTCAGGCAACCATGACAGGACTACTAAAGAGACTCACAAAAGAAGGCTTCAAGAGCTGTTGCAGAAAGTGACAAGAGTGATAAGATACATGCACTCAAAGAAAAGGAGATCACAAAAGAATTAAAGGCATCGTGCTACAGGGATACATGTGCACCCATGTTTAGCAACAATACCAAACTCTCGGAAACAATCCGAATACCTATCCACTGAGGAGGGAATAAAAAGAATGTGGTCTTTATACCATGGAGTACTACAGAACCGGAAAGATCTGAATATCTTGAGACTTTTGTAGCTAACTAGATGCAACTTGACACTATATTCTTAAGTGAAATGAATCAGCCTAACGTGAGTAAACATAGCATTGTCTGCCTAGTAGGCATATCTAAAAGAGTAAATAAAATCCAAAAATGTGCAATAGATATTGTGAAATGGGAAGAGAGCCTTCTAAAGGAAAGAGAAACTGGGATGGTGGAAGGGAGAAAAGAAGGAAGGCAAAGGAAAAAGAACAGATTGTAGTTAAGATAGCCATACATTAATTTCTCTTAGTTTCCTAAAAAGAAATGCTTATGCTAATAACCTTTTATCAATTTTTTCATGCCTATATCTTGTGCTCTGACTGCTTTGAAGATAGCAATATGCAATGTATTAACCACTGTTACCCTCTTATCATCTTGCCTTGAAATTTTGTTTTACTTATTTATCTCATTAGAATAATAAAAAAGTCAAATAAAATACTTTAAGGGGCCTTAATGGCAATGTGCCTACAATCAATTCTAGAAGTCTGTGTGTGCTATTTTTCATCCACACTGTGATAGCGACCCTGCTGTGCTCGGCAGCTTACAGAGCCCTCTCAGCAGAGATGAAGATGAAGACAATCACAGCGTGGCAAACCAGGAACGAGTTTCTTCTCCCATCAGCCACTGAGGCAACCAATGGGATCTCAGAAAACAAAAGCAGTTCAAAGTGATGCCAGAGTGTGAGGGGACCTTGCGACACCAGGTGAGGACTACTTTTAGTGATAGTGTTTCCTTTGAGGGGACAGATCTTCTGATGTCAAAACTACTGGGGCGATGGAGATGCCATATGGTGTACACAACGGGGACTAGATTACCAAGATGACCTAGGTTTGAGCATATGCCCCTTGTCACATTGCTGAGACTGCCTATATACTAGTTAGTATATTAAAATAGAAGGGAATGCTGTGTTTCCCTAGGCTCATTAGAACTAGGACTTTGGATAATGGATTTGTTGGTGATGAAGAATCTGAAGCCACTCAAGAAGGCAAGTCCTTCTGGATCCACAAGGACTCTGAGTGCGTGTGAACTGATAACCAGGGTGAACATTCATGCAACTTTAGGCTATGGAGAGATGACAAAATCTCACCAGCAGTTTTATTTTGAAAAATGAAAACATAATTTCTCAAAGGGACATAGTGAAAATAGCAGTCATATTATCTTATTAGAGATTTAATTACTATGTATGATGAGCAGCTGCAGAGGTGAGGGAAACCCCTTTCTTCCTGTTTTGTTTTTTTTTTTTTTTTTTTGTACACCAGTTTTCCAGGAACCTCTCTTCCTCTACTTCTCTATGGGCTGAATCCTGTCCTACAGCATGACTCAGCAGTGCTGGAGACTTGGTAAACAAGTCTACTTGGACTTGGAAGGGTTCTTGCTTATAGATGGAAACCATAATCTCTAATATCTATAACACTATCATACATAAAATCTCTTATAACTGAAATGTTTTTTATTTTAGTTTTTACTTAGTTTAGAATATAACAATTAAAAAGGAGTTATTGCTTAGAATCTCAATTCTCTGATATAGTTTTAGGGAACAAATGAATTTAGACTCAACTCAGTTCTGCAAATGCTTTTCACATACCCACTGAGCAGGAAGGCAGGAGGCCTTCAGGTCAGGTCGGAGATACCTGCATAAGGCTCTAGACTTATTACAGGAACATTTGTCTGAGGTCAGTGACAACTAATTCAAAGACAGAGGTCCAACCAAACTCGCTGAAGGCAGGAACTCTGCTGTGGTCTGCTCTTCCCCAGTGTCTAGAGCAAGGCCTAGGCTGTAGTGTCATAGCAGGCTGGCTTGCTAGATGGCTGGGTGGGTGAAAAGGTGGCTGAGCCCTGTGGCTACAAGGAGCTGAGAAGAAGCAATAATCGTGCTTAATTGAGGCAATCATGGCAGCGGGCTGGAGAAGATTCGAGCTCTTCTAACAATTATACCTCTAAATAAATTATGTGAATTTAGAAAGAGGTTTGCAAAAATAGTATGGCGTGGATTTTCCTAGATGAAGAACCACATTTTACTACTATAGGTAAAGTCATTTTAGAATTGTGGATAGTGGCTAGAGGGTAGATAGAAAAAAAATCTATAGAGAAAGGCTGCTGACACTTCCTCCAGTTAGTCTCCTTGAGTTCATCCAGCCGGTTAATAATTAGGGGAACTGTACAACTTGCTACTGTTGGGAGAAGCAAATTACATTCTGAAACTTATTGGGATAGGCTTGGAGAACCTACAAGTACTTATTTTGACTTATCAAAATCACAGATTGAATGATATATTTTTAGGGTGAAATAAAGAACAAATCCTATAGAAATCTGGCACCTATGGTATTCATGAACTATAAGTTGAGTGACATAAACGAAGCAGACATATGATTTAAAAGAAAAGAAAGAAAGCATCTAAGATGAAGCAGTGTTGGATGCCATGAGACATAACTATGAGACCATTTTTCTGGTCTATCCAAAGTCCCCGGAGTCTTCAGGGTGCCTTGGGAATTAAAGACAAGATAAGGGGAACAACGGCCATTGGTCAAATTCCTGAGGAGGCTTGCAATGGTTAAGTTTTACAGCTGAGCTTTTTCATTACAGAGGAAAACCATTTATAAGGTATGCTAAGGGTAGGAGTAGATCTGGATTTAAGTATCCTCCATTTGAAATTGCTATGATTTTTAACAACTTAGTATTGCTTAATTTCGTATTATTATTATTATTATTATTATTATTATTATTATTATTATTATTATTGTCTTTCTGAGACAGGGTCTCGCTGTACAGTTCAGGCTGGCCTTGAGCTCAGTTTTGTAGCCCAGGCTGGTCTCGAACTCTCACCGATCCTCCCGCCTCAGCCTCCCGAGTGCTGCTGGGATTACAGGCGTGCACCACCATGCCCGGCTTTAATTTCCTCTTAATGTTTATATGAATTCCTTGTGAAACTCAGGGATTACTCTGAGGTGGAGTGGACTCTCTTGATAATGGGGGAAACATTCAAGTCGCTACACCCTCAGAGTCATTTCTATAGTTTTAGAATCTTAATCAAAAGTTGTACATAAGCAACTACCTTAAAAAGCAATTATTCTAAATTTTGAGATTTTGTATATTGGCCAAAGTAATGATGAATTTATCAGTCTATCAGTGACCACTTTTGTTGTGTTTATTTCTCTTTAACCCTACACAATTTTTATTTTTAAAGAATAAAAAATAGGGGTAGAAAGAAATCAACACTAGAAATGACACAAGATTACACTAAACAAAGTAATAGGAATATTAGCTCCCAAAGAGCACCGCTGTGCTGTGCCCAAGCCAAAGCTGTGACTCAGGTGCAAGTCCAAGGTGAAGGGAGTTCGCCATTTTCTTTCCTCATCCCTGCATCTCTAGCATCGCATCTAGCTCATAGTACAAAACAGGCACGCAGTAAGTATCTACTGAATGAATAAATAAATGGTGGCTGCTATGAATTTGGCAAAATAACTCATGCGGAGTAGCAGAGGAAAAGCCAAGCGAAATAGGACAGGCTGGGTTAGAAGGACGAAATGTTCTCCAAAGAAAATGTCATTTAATTGCCTTTCGACATATTTTTTAAAAATAGATGACTGTCAAGGTGATATCAACTTAAATGATGTTGGAAAATACTTGAATATGTCAACGTGGTCATTTTTATAATCAGCACCCCATATGCATGCCTTGAAATCTGCTTATAGAGATATATAGAGAAGGGGACAGGGAAATGACGGGCTGATAGATATAATATTTTTGAAAAATCTTTAACATCAGCCTCTCCTGATCATCTGTACGCCTTCTAGATTTTCCATTATTCATTTGAAAAGCAAACTGGGTTTTGTTTCAAAGAGAAAGGAATCTCATACTAAATCAAATTACGAAGTCTTTGAATTTGAACTAGCTAGGGTGATGGCAGGAAGAGCTCCGAATGTCCAGCCTTTCTAGTTCTTGTTTTCAACTCCACAAAGGTATGATGCTACCACTGAAACTAAAAGAAAAATAAAGAAAATTCTATTATATTGGCAGTTTTGGTTAAATAGGTAGACTTTAGCTGTTTTTGTCAAGAACATGCAAAAATTGACCATGTGAGATAAGACATGGTAATCTGCTTCACTTTAGTGATTATTTTACTATCTTTCTATTTGATAGCATGCAAATTTATAATATACACCATAAAATTTAAGAAGAAAAATAAAAAGTTAGTAATTAAGAAATTTATTTCTTGTGCTAGTGGTTGGGTTAAGTTCTTTTGTCAGGCTGTCTCCTAAGTATTCTCGGTGGCCCATACAGTAAATATTATATCCCGATTTTACACACAAACATGTTGAAAATTTAGTCACGCACCTAGAGCACGTTACTCTGAAACTTACCACATCAGTTACAGACACAAATCAATGAGTCACGTCTACATCCTCTTTCTTGTGTAGATGACACAGTTACGCATCCCTTGCATTTTGACAGGATTTTATTCTCACCTGAATCCTTCATCACACCAGGCAGGGTATCACTCACACCACTAATGAGGAATGAAAAGTTTGCTAGATTGATGCCATTTTGTGAATGAAAGCTATACAAGAAAAACAGTTTATATTTAATTATTAAAGTGTTTATTTCTGAGGGCAGTATTTGAAAGAGAATACTTAAGAATCTATTTGGGATGGTTTAAATATGAAGGGGACTTAAAGATCACTTAGTCTACCCATCTGCCACAAGTTTCTAGCCAAATATGCTAATAATCTTTGAAGTCTTTCATTGATTACTCATTGCCCTTAAGATAAAGTCTGGGTTCTTGAATGTAACTTGGAAGGATATCTTACGACCTGATCTCCCTGGCTGCCTCTCCCTGCTCTATTCATTGGTTGGCACCATCCCCTTCTTCCCTCCCTCCCTCCCTCCCTCCCTGTCTCTTCTGCTACCCTGCTTCACAGACGCTTCTAACTGCAAAGACCTTCTTCCCACCTCTTAAGTGACTGGCTATCCTTCTCTTGCTTCTGAAGCTTAGACTGTGAAGTTCCAACTCTACAGAGTCTTGTTACCTTCCTTTTCAAGGGTTTGCTTGCCCTTGAGAGCCATCTTCCTGGAGAAAGTATTGCTTAGCAGAGCCTTTCCATTACTTCTGAGTACAACAGAGTGCATCTCCCATTGGGTGGAACTGTTTGTCTGTTTGTCCTCCCGAGAAGGTTAGAAACTCTCTGAAGGGTGAGATGACCTCTCTGGTTCTCTGCTCTGTTCCACAGTACCAGGGACAGAGTAGATTAGATATGTTTGGCAATGAATGAGATATACTCAATGGCCAATTGAGAACTCTGTCCTGAACTTTCCCAGCTCATCAACTGGAAAAACTATAAACTACTGTGTGCAGTACAGATTCCTGAATCCTAGGGATAGTCTTTTCAGAGGAACCAGTTTGAGCCTCTTTGAAAACTCAGAGAAGTTTAAGCACAGTCCCTTGCTTGCTGACTTCAGCATCTTCTTTTCATGACCGGAAACATGACTTGAATCTGGCATGCTGCATTACTATGATTGTTAAAGAATGCCTTTAAGCTTTGCAGGAGATCAGTCACTCCTCGTTCCTAGTGCAGCTGTGTGGAACCTGAGTTCCATTTTTCTTTGCCTGAAAATCTCCGCGTGGCTTGGTAGAAATGGTCTGTGAGCACCTCTCTGTCAAACGCAAGGTCCCGAGTTTGATCCCCAGTACCAAAAGTAAAAGAAAAAGGGGGGTCTGCAGAAAGTATTTTATCTTACACTATGGGCTTGCAATATATGATGATACAGGACAGGAAACTGAGATCCTGCAAGTTTACTTGGTAGTAAACACACAGTGGATTGGAACTAAGACTTTGAGCATCATATTTTATTGATGGAACAAACATAGCAGGAAGGTGCTGCTATCAACTCATTTGTACATGTGAGAGATGTAAAGTGAGAGTTGAATGTGAGCAGTGGCTTAGGTAGTCACACAGTGACTAGAAGAGCCCTTGGTCACTCTCCACACCATGCTCCAGATCTCCTCACTCCCACCAGTTCCTGGGCTGCCTGGATAACTGAGATTTGACTTCATCTCCCTTCCAAGTCTATGGTACTCATTTTCCCTCATCTGAATATTCTCCCATTGTTTCTCAGTGGCACTAATGTCAGATGGCAGTAAAAGTACTGCCACAGGAGACACAAGGTGTGAAATTTGCCATGAAGAACCAGCATGTGTCAACAGCTTTGAAAAGATTTCATCCCCCTGCTCATATTCACTATACCTTCCATAGCTTACATTTGAAATCTTGCCAGGATCCAAGGGAAGAAGCAGGCAAGGTAGACACACACCTGCACCCAGTGGTGTGCTCTCCAAGAAAGCTGCATGTTATCACATACTCTTGCAAACATCTTTTCATGTACTAGCTCTCATGAGACATTGTAATAAGGCAAGGCGCTTAATTTCATTCAACATCAGTTTCTTCATCTGAAAACAGTAATGACGATAGTGCTGACCTCAAGTGGCTGCTGATTAGCTGTGATGCCATGTTTATTCACAGAGGAGTGACCCTCGACGACGGGTAGGTAACCTTTGATGGACACACAAGGCTCAGCAGGAAACCTTCCCTGTTCTCTCCTCGGAAGGAATGCTAATACCTGGACGAAAATGCTACTGAAACCAGAACCATCTGGATGACCACAAACAGATATCTGGACTCTAGGCAGAGGACCCTGTAGAGCTGCATGAAGATAAATCACAGCAACATTAAAATGTAGCTACTGGTATATAAGGAAATTCTTCTAGGAAGCCCGCTTGAAGGAGTGACCAATCTCCATGCCTCCTTCCCCAAAGACTGCATAGTCAGTGCCCCGGCTTCCTGCCAGTGAAGAGTTGCACCAGAATACTAGAGACTAGAAGAGTATTCCCTTCAGTGACATCTTTACCCTTTCTTTATTTCTAATCTGTTTACTACTTTACGTGCTTTAGATAGGGGAGAGTAAAGAATCATTGAAGGTCCTAGAGACGCATACAGCAGTCACCCATGTAGTTTATGCTACTGGAAGCAATATGTGTCTGTTCGCTCAGGCAGGAGAAAGTGGGTTATGAATGCAAAAATTATCAGGCTCCTCCGGTCCACCCTTCTGTATGATTAACCACCCTGCTTGGTGCCCACAGGATTCTTCAGTACCTTCTGAAAGGAGGACAGTGGAGCTTAAACTCGTCTCCGTACATCATCACCAGTAATTTGGCTTCTACTTCTTATGTACTGATATTCAGTGTGTTGTATACTACGATGGTGGTAGGTAGTCTTCGTGATAGCCCAGGGATACCTGCCTCTGGGTAGCCATACTCTTACACTGTTATCACTTCCACTCTAGAGCAGCCTGGATTTAATAACTTCCTTCTAGAGACAAAATAGAACATAGCCAAAAGTCAGCTATCGCTTCCATTATTAGGTTATACAAAGACTGTAGACTCAATGATTGGTACCCTGTGTGTTCTTCTCAGAGAAACCAGTTGTTGCACTGTGAGCTGCACCATAGGACTGATGTTTCTGGGTCATGGACAACAAGGACATATGTCAGTTATTAATCATGGAAGTGAGCTTGGAATCATGTTTGTAGTTTCCTCTTGGGATGAATTCAGCCTTCACTGGTGCCTTGATTATGATTTTGTGAGGTCCGCTGAGCCAGAGTTGACCAATGAAAACAATCCAAGATTCCTAAACTGTAGACATTGTGAGATGATAAGCCTGTGTCCATGAAACTGTTAAGTGTTGAGAGGTTGTTTTTTTTGTTTGTTTGTTTTTAACTTTTACTTAGTGATATTTAACAAGCACGTCTACCCAGTTTTGTTGACTCCATTATGGTCTGCTCATAGAGCTCTTCTTCCATCTTCCCTTGAACTTGAGGATGCTGTTTTTATTTACTGTAAGCCAATATTTTTGGAACCTAACATAAATTTACCTTTCTGACCTCATGCCAGTGGTGGTGTATAATAGGGTACAATGGAGTAACACTGAGGACGATGGAGGGCAGAGGAGGATGTAAGAAAACTCTACAGGTTGACATTACTACTTTCTCTGTCTGCTCCTGAAGAGGAGGGCCTCAGAAGGACACAAGCCAGGGACTGAGAAGAGATTGTTCTAGAATGTATTGCAGCATTCATTTGGGCCACATTATAGGCAGGTCATCACACACAGTTACAGATTCTGGAGGTGCACAATGGTAATGCTTAGCTATCGTGGCCAAGAATGCACGGGAACAGGCCATGTCAGGCCCACACCCGGCCCTTCCCAACTCACATGCTGTCATGCACTGCTGTAGCTGTGGCTGCATCTTAATAGCAGCAAGTAGACTAGGCAGGGCCCTGCTAAGGCTAGGAGTGGTCTTGGTTGTGGTAAGGTTGCCCCTAGGCATCTGCCACCTTAGTCATCTGAGTTGCTCTTTAACTTTTCACTTGAACTCCCTTGGGTAGGAGTTTTTGTGAAAATCCCAGAAATATGAGGTTTTTAGTCCATGAAAATCTGAACAAGAATAAGATAGGAAGGGAGAGACGAGCCAAGACGCGGCACGTACAGGCACTGACTGCCACCATGAACGTGATTGTTGTGTGTATCTCAGTTGTACTAATAAACTTCCTTTGAAAAGAATACATAAGATGTTAAAATCAAGACACAGGTAATTTGTCTAAAAATATTGGCTATGTTAAAATCTTTAATTGGTCTAGAACACTAAAGGATGAACTGTTTTTGTTTTGGTCTCTTTCAGACAAGGTCTTGCTATACATTTCAAGCTGGCCTTGAGCTCATTTTGTAGCCCAGGTTGGCTTTGAACTCACAATGGGGTTACAGGCATATACCACCATGCTTGGCCAAGGATGAACTTTAATAGGCTACATTCCTTTGGAGTGGCCTGGTGGAAGCAAGAGGAGAAACCTGGAAGAGAATACAACCCTCAAAATCACCTGTACAAGCTGTTTTACATAACTGCCTCAGCCTTGGTGGCTCCATGTTCTGTAAAATAAGAGATGAGCCTGGCCTCTGCAGGATGGAGAGCAGCCTGGGTGAAGGTGGCCCATTGGGGCTGGTTTTATAGCCAGTAGAACAGTCTGGTTGTATGTTTGGAGAGCAGGAGAGTAACCAGGCCCATTCCAGGAGCTCAGAAAGAAAGGGAGTAGTGGCTGGAAGAGGAAGAGAGCTGAGACACACCGATTCCCTGTCCCATTTGACACCCTGGCCCACGTCCTAGTCACACATCAGCTCTAAATCATGGGAAGTTCTCCATAGAATCAGCCTCACTGACCACTTAGAGTCTGAAGCACCTGCAGTTGCTTTTCCTGGTATGGCACTCTGGGCTGTGACATGATCTGACCTGCTCTGCTTGCCCAGCGATGCGTCCTTAGCCTCAGCGCCTAAGTGCACCTGCTGCTGAGCCTGCGGGCTCCTCCCATCTTCTCCTTTTCCACCCTAAAATCCTTACCTTTCCGGTGAACTCCTTCACAGCCCAGCTTGCATATGATTGCTTCCAGAAAGAATTTCCTGCTATCTGAGGACCTCTCTCCATCCGGATTTCCCACACGGACCAGCCAAGCCACCCACGCCTTCTCAAAACATCAACTACTTCCTCTCACAGAGCATTCATGTCTTTTTTCACTGTATCTGACAACACCTGCTATCCAGGGCCTGCGCCATGCTCTTCTGTATCCCAAGGTCACCCTGCACACGGTCGTATATTTCTGAAATGAATAGATAAATATGAAGGGAGAGCAGGAGAGCAAAGTGAACCCCTGAAGCAAGACTGGATGCTGCACCCTTGAGATGCGGCAGCGCGAGGAAGGGCGGCGTTCTGTCTCCCTCAGCAGCTTCCGACGCGATCTTCTGAGAGGCGAGATAAGCTCTCCCTTGGGGTTCACATCACCCTCGCACCCACCTGACACTGAAAATGTGGGACAAGCACCGAGCCCACCTAAGCACACAGAAGTGACTTATGTGCTGAATCCTGCTGCCCACACACCGCTGAAGGCCCATCTCAGTCCCCGTCTCACTAGTGACGAAGACTCATGGGTGAGTCAGAAAGTCCCTGTCCTCTGGGTTAGACATGAGAAAGAGAATTAATCTCTGGTCGAATCATCCAGTTTTAGAAAACTGGACAACTCACTTTACGTAGCAGCTCTTCCTTTAACTGATAAGTCCTTGTAAATTCTATGCAAATCAGAAACATGCATGTTTCTGCCCTCTGACTTACTTCATCAAAATGTGTGAATTTCAGGGCTGAGCTTTATGTCATGCCCAAAACCCCTGTAAGGATTTTGAATCATGGGATGTTGTCCCGCTTGATTTCTGTTTTCCAGGGGAAGTTCTCCTTCCCTGGGCTTCCTGCTCATGGCTGTGGCCCAAAATTGATAGTGTGTTCGCATCACGTTGATGCGCTATACCCCATCTCCCTAGTGGTGCTGGGAAAAGAAAAGTGAATTTAGGGAAGGTTTTTCTACTTTCTCGCCAGATGAAATGCTAGTCATCTTTATATAAGTTAAATCTTGTATTGTTGTGATCGTCAACTATTAGTCACAGCCTTCTTCAGTGTGATCATTCAGGTCCCTGTCCTTTTAAATAATCATCACAGAACAAAGACAGGCAGTAGATTTTTACCTCATACATGAAAACCAGAGGTTTGGGGACCAGCATCTGAGTACTGTATGTGGAGGATTCTGTAGTCACAGCAAGCCCGGCTTGTAGGAGCATCCACTGAAAGAGTGTGATTGCTAAATTTTTCTTTTTTAGACAGGATCTTGTTATGTGTGCAGTTCAAGCTGGCCTCAAGCTCATTTGTAGCCTCGGTTGATCTTGAGCTTGTAATGCTCCTCCTGCCTCAGCCTCCTGAGTACTGGGATTACAGGCGTACACCACCATGCCACACTCAAGAATGTTCATTTTTGATGTCTGATTTGGACACAGGAAGAGGGAGTGACAACAGACATGCTATGCATTTGCTGTCCTCTGAGCCACAGTCCACTCAGCTATTGTTTTAGGGCAGCAGTTCTCAACCTGTGGGTCACGACCTTGGTGGGGGTCAAACAACCAAAACACAGGAGTTGCCTAAAGCCATCGGAAAATGTTATTTATTTGGAATTGTTGATATATTTAAACCCATGCTATGCCATGGTGAAATGTTATTTATTGGAATTAGTAATAAATATTTCTCAACATATAATTAAATATTGTTTTTATGATTAATCGTTATGTTTAAATTATGCTTGATTTGTAGCAATGAGAATACATAATGCATATCAGGTATTTACATTCCGAATCATAACTGTAGCAAAATTACAGTTTTGAGGTAGCCACCAAGATTATTTTTTGGTTTGGGTCACTGCAACATGAAGAACTGTATTGCGGGGTCACGGCATTAGAAAAGTTGAGAACGACTGTTTTAGGGCTATTGAAAAGGGGATGAGAATGTTGCATCTGTAGGAAACCAAAGTGCTTTTGCATCCTGGTATTGAAGGTTAGGAACGGGAAAGAAATACTTCCGTGACTTCCTGCTTCGTGTAGTGTCATTTCACGGCTAGTACTGAGTTGCCATTGGTAGTGACCCCACTGGCTTCTGCTATGCTGCTTCTCGTCTCTCCTTAGCAAACCAGGTGAATCACTCTAATCTCCCATTCACTGGAAAGTCAGAAATCGCAAGCAGAGTAAACGTGGATCCTAGTCAGGTTCACAGAGCACTACTACATGAGGTAGATCCCTTTTAGTTTGGGAGATACGATCTTCATGTTTTAGGTTCTAAGTTCTGAGATGGGTCCTAGGCAACCAGAGAACCCCTCTGGGGTCTGGGAAGTCCCTACAAACTGGAGGAAACATGGCCCTGTGTTCAGGCCTCTAGCATCTTTCTAAGATAAACACGATGGCTTCACAGGAAGGCAAGTACGGTATAAGGTACTATTATAAATGACTAAGAGTCAGCTAGTTTACACTGAGCATCAAACCCTGACAGTTATGCTGATGTTATTCCTCCTTTACAGATAAGATCACTTGTGGGGCTGGGAAGGTAACTCAGTGACATTAGCACTTGCCTGGCAAGCATAAGGTCCTAAGTTCAATCCCCGGTGCGCCCCCCCCCCCAATAAAAGGAAATGCTAAAAATCACTCATAGTCAGATAAGATCCCTGAGTCTATGGTGGTGAAGTGGTTGGCTGGCTTAAGACTGCAACTCTACTTCCGTGGTGCTGCTGGTGTTCCTATTGGTCTGGGTCCAGGAGATGTGTGGCACAGATTCAGCACAGGCTTCTCATTCTCTGCCTCACCAGCCAGTGTTTCTCCTCTACCCAGAAACTCAACAGAGCAGAGAAGCTGGAAATGCAGAGCTGTAGTGATCATACCCAGCAGGCAGTTTGCCCAGGACATCGTGCCTGATGTCATTCCCCCGAGCAGATAAAATGCATTATGCTTCTAATGGAACTTGGGGTACTTAGCAGATAAGCTGATCCCCACACAATGAGATTCTGTAAGTCACCTGATGATCTTTCAGGCTCTATGACAACCTATATTTATGTATTTTGTTTCCAACACTGTATCGTTATTCTTTGAGGTTAACAATAGAAACCACTTTGTTACAACAAATCTCGCACTTAGGCTAGGGGAAAGTGGAGTAGGGGAGGAGAGAGCGAGTTTGAATGGGTAAGGAATAGAAACCATATAATGACTTCAAAATGATGACATGTTTTTGAAATTTATAATTTATCTGGTAGCTAAAACAAGAAGAAACACCTCTGAAGCAGCTAGAGGTCAAGACAGTTCAAACAGGATTTGCAAAAAGAAGCCATTTAGCAAGAAAAGCGATACACTTGCGATTGCTCTAAGACTTTAAGAAGAATTATCTGCATCACATTCAAGTTTACTCTGCAATTTATACTCCACAATAACAGAGAAAGAAAACTTTCCAGCTAGAAGCCCATTAGACTTGTTTTAATTGAAATCAGAAACCTCCATCTGATCACAATTTAGGTGTTAAAAGTCTGCAAACCCATTTTGCTCTAGGAAAAATAAAGACTATTGGCTTGTTGTTACAAATCACTGGCTTTGGAAACCCTATTTTCCCTTAGTGCAGCCAGATAAAATATTCACAAATTATACTTCCATGGAATGTAAATGAGTGAAGTTCCAGTGAGAGAACCTGGTTATTTTCTTTTCAGTTAACTGGGAGGATCTGGATCCTCTGTGAGGAAGGCCGTGATGCTCTGTGGAAGTCCACACTTATGGAAATGCATCTTTTCACACCTGGCTCCTTACAGGGTGTGGCTTTTTCTCATAACTGGGGGCTGGAAGAGAGCCACTATCTGTAAGTAATCACATGGTGCTTAAATGAAGCCATGTGGTCACTCCATGAAATCAAGGACACCACCAATATTGATGGGGTGTCCAGCCTGAGACAAGTATAGGGTTATCTACACGGCACAACTAGCTAAGGGTGTCCTTGTGTCCTCCAGGAGTTGTGAATCTACCAGACAACAAAGAGATGCTACATAAATAAGTGTACAGTAACAAATTCATTTAAAGGCTACCAAGAGAAGTTCTGGATTCTCTCAGAGTACCATGAGGGGACTTAATTAAGATGATGGCCCAAGATCAGGCGGCAGGAAAGAGAACAGGGATAAGTCGGGGCCACAGAAGTTCATGGATAAGTTGTTCTTCATTGCCTTCACTGCAGAGATTTCTTCATCCTGCTGTGGAGAATCTGCCCAGAGGCAGCAATGGCCAATGACTGAGGTAAACGTTTGAATGAAACACATCCATGGTCAAAGGGCAGATGGATGAGCAACCTGGACTCTGGGAATAGGCGCCAAACTTCAAGCCTGGCTCTGCCCCCACCAGCTGGATGTCTTTCGTAAGTGATTTTACTTCTCTGTGCTTTGCTTTCTTTTTTTTTTTTTTGAGACAGGGTCTTGCTATGCAGTTCAGGCTGGCCTTGAGCTCACTTTTGTAGCCCAGGCTGGTCTCGAACTTGCACCAATCCTCCTGCCTCAGCCTCCCGAGTGCTGGGATTACAGGCGTGCGCCACCACACCTGGCTGCTTTGCTTTCTTATTTTTAAAATGCTGTATTAACAGCATCCATCCCATGAGATTAAAGGATTATAAGGATTAAGTGAATTAATGCACTCAGAGTGCTTAGAACAGTCACTGGCTCTGGAGAAGCGCTCTGTGGATGCAAACATACAGCATGGGGCTTGCCACCTAGGGGAGGGACAGGCAGGACAGAACCACTAACTGGGGAGGGGTGCATGACTGAGGAGCCATGAAAGTGCAAGGAAAGAACTAGAGATTCCAGTAGACAGTGCACTGAGCAGGGCTCAGCACTGTGGAAATGGTGCATCGCTCCATGCAAAGGAAGCCCTGCCCCTCGCTTGACCTCCCCGGGAGCTCTTGCTTCTTGCGTGAGGGATCTGGGACCCCATTCCAGTTCTGAAGCAGCAACATTTGCCAGTGCGTGACTGTGCTCAGTGCAGTAGGAGGCCTGGGAGAAGTACTCTATCAGCGTTTGCTGAATGAACACAGGAGCAGGAGCCCGGGGATCACTTCTCCCAACCCACCAAGTCCAGCTAGAACTTGCTCGGGGAGCAGCGAACCGCAGGAAAGGGAGAAATTCACCTTCTAAGCAAAAGCTATCTTCCTAAATTGAGGGGAAATGAGCACAGCCTTAATAGTACCCAACTGATGAACACTTCCCTCTATGTCTCATGAATTCCAGTTGCTTCTGGGTCCTGCTAGCCCTTCCCATGCTGCGCTGTCAAAGCCAGAATCTTGTTTCATTTATTCACCCAGCCAGCAAGCATTCATCTAGTGAATCATTTCCACCTGCCAGAGCACGAGGCTGAGCACCAGGTATAACCGTAGGCTCACATTCTTGGATGAAAGGGGATTATGGCTTGGTGTTCGATGTTACCAGTGTCACAGTGGCCGGAGGTGACAGGGGAAATGTGCTCTGTGACAGGCACACACACAAGGTTTCATGGGAGCAACAAAGCTCGCTCTCCAGTTTGAAATTTGCAGGGTCTTGCTCTGGAGTACAGGCTGGCCTTGAACTCCTTTGAACCCCAGGATGGTCTTGAACTTGCAGTGATATGTCTTCCTCAGCCTCCTGAGTGCTGGGATTACAGATGTGAAGTGAACATCTGGCCCTTCTTTCTTTATTTTTAACACAAAGCTGCAAAGGTAAACTGTGGCTCAGATCCTTCAGTTTTGGAATAAAGCCTCAAAGCAGAGATTGAGAGCTTTAATAAGGTTGGTAATATTTACTGAACAAGAAAAACAAACTAACAAAAAGTTATAATCTTTGCTTTATTTCCCATTTCTTCCATAGAATGATTATATGAAGGATTAATTTGAAGGAAAGTGTTTCCAATGCTGTCTGCCACCAAAAGGGGGATCCTAAATTTTGTGAAGTAATTGAAAGGTAAGTATGGTAAATTGAGACTATTTCGATAGTCTCAAGTAGTCTCAATTTAAGGATATACTTTGGCCTTAAAGAGAGCTATGCAACAAACCCCAAATATAGGTGTAACACTGCAAATAGCAAACTGGAAAAAATAAAGATTTTAATGAGGAAGGGATTATAGTTATGATGAGAGAAATAAGTGTAGTGAAAGCTGGAAGTAAAGGAACAATTTTAAGTTTTGATGTAAAGAAAGCCAATGTTTCACTTTACACTCATAGCTTCCACAAGTTTGTAGTCAGACACCTAGTAATCGCTCAAGAGCAGGGCATCCAGAGACAATGAGGTTATTGACCCATCTTCAAAGCACCAGCAGAAGAGGAAGATGATAAACAGCACAGTGGTCTATCTATTTCTCAGTGACTACAGTATTCTCATTTGGTTGGTTGGCTAAGCCCTAAATTTTCATCCATCCATTGGCTTCCCTGCTCATTACAAACTAAACACCTAGTCCTCTGTGTCCTTATTTTATGGTTTTCCCCACCACCAAGGTGGGCTTCTCCTTTATGGTCCTGTATCAGTTGGAATGCCCTTACCTACTAGAGTCTTAGGTTCCTTTTATTCTGAAAGGGATATGAGAGAAATAGTTCATTTTGTGAGAATGCAAAACAATGTTTATAGAATGAACAACTGTTCTAATAGTCTTGTGCAGGAAAATTTGATAACTGGAATGTAGGCTGAGAAGACCAGGAGTAGAAAGTCTCCGAGCAGTTATGGAGTGCAGATGGTTACAGAGATAGGAAGAATCTCCCACAGGTGCTAGGCCTTTAGAGTCTTCAGAGATGGCAGAGATGACCTAGACAGTTTTCAAAGGAGGAATAAGCCACAAGTAGACAATACGGTGTGCATACTGGTCTTCCTTTCTAGCAGCTAACATTTTTTGGACCATATACTACAAGAGAGTTATCGCTACAATTTTGGACCTCTCATGTCCCCCCAAGGACAATATGTTTCAAAGATCTACACGATAGATGGTGCTATAGAGAGGTGGCAGTACCTTAGGGGGTAGGGAGGTCTTTAGGTCAGTGAGGTCATGTCTTTGAAGGGGGCTGTGCAACCTCAATCTCCTCCTCTCATGCTCTTCCTGTTGCTTCCTGTCTCATGATGGGGGGTGGGGGGCTGGGCCCTGCCTTGCCCTCCCAGTGTGACTTCCTTCCTCCTCTCAGGTCTGAGAGCAGTGACTCCAGCTGATCAGGGAAACCTCTGGAACTTCCAGCCAAGGCAAAACTTTTCTAAGTTAGCCATCTTGGGTATTTTTTGTGGTGATAGAAAGCTGACTAAAACAAGCAATAGTAAATCCACTTGCTCCCTGTTGAGTAACACAATCCTCACGACAGGGTTCATGACATGGTTGCTACTGTGCTCTCCAACAAACAGCAGAACTTGGGATCGGGGGTCACTTCTTCGGCAGGTGTTCTGCAAGACGAGCACACATTTCCAATAAGTTTTAACCTGGTGAATGAGGGATGTCTAGACAATACGAGTAGCATGTGATAACAGACATCTCAGGCTCACAACCGAGCCCCAGGTCTCCACTGCTCGTCCTTCTCCGCTGACTGTGAGCGAGCATCTCTCAGAGGCAAGACGTTCTGGAGACGATCTCATCCACGGAGGAGGAGGGAAAGGCAGAAGCACCCGTCATTTGTAATGAGCTTAGGAACAGGTGTAGAAGGTGGAAAACAGTAAAATGTGGATAAAAAGCATTGCCCAAATAAGGTGATAGCAGTGTGAGCAACACATGATTCTGTTTGATGACAACGCCACATCACATTTCTGGGAAGCCCTCAAAAAGAGGCAAAAGCAGGTGTCATTTGTTCCTTGTTGACTCTGCACAAAAGAAAAGATTCCATTGAGCCAGTAGGTAGCAGTGATTTCCTTAGTGATAGTGAAACTTGTCCTACTCAATAAGCCTCCTCTCTCTCTCACCCTGGCCATGAAGGTCTTTAAAGGTAAGTGCAGGGTAATTTAATTTTCTTCACATTTCATATTTTCTTGATTAATTTGTATTACATTACAGCCTTATATTATTTTATATGAATATTTTGAGGTTGTGGAATGAAGCATCTGGGTTGTCATCATTTCCTATGGGGAAATTCACTTTGATGTAGAAGCGCTTTAATTTCCAGGCATGTTTCCGGAGTGGATTAGGCTTGCACCCCAAGATTTTTGTGTACACAGAAGCTGGACTACAGCATAGTGAGGTGGCTTGGTATAGGTCATGCAGCAGGTAAACAACAGACAGAATCAAGCTCATGTAGTCTTGCTGTAAAATTTCCCTGTGGAAATAGCTGAATCTGTGCTAAAGCGCTCCTAAAGAGCTGTTTATCTCTTTTCTGGTATCTTATATAAGACTGATATTTGGAGCTGGTTTAAAATAGGAAAAATTATCATTTCTAGTTAAAATTCAATGATGATTTCTAGATGACAACTTGGTTTCCATTTGAATTATATCACTTTTAACTTTGAAGTTCAGGCTCCTTGTCCTCATGGTGCAATAAATTGTACTAACCTCTCATCAGTTACCTGGTAGGTAATCTACTGTAGCTCTCAGAATCAGACAATTAACACAAAAGTATGGTTCCCATCACATCCTTAAAGTGTGTGTGTGTGCGCATATGTGTGTGTGTGTGTGTGTGCGTGTGTGTGTGTTTGAGCTCAGGATGACACATTTAAGATATGGAAAATACCAACTCCAAATGATGGAGGGAAGCTGTCAACTGCAAGCAAGAGAAGAATGTAGTCTAGGACATAGAAACACAGAGAGAGCACTCTGATTGGAGTTTACTATAGGGTTGTGAGGTCGCAGAGAGGGAGATGGCAGTTCTCATGTGAATGGATGACATAAGAGAAAGAACCAGAAGGCCATTTGGTGGCTATGGGAAATTGAAGCTGGTATTGGAAAAGCATCTGGAGCGCAGATGCCTTAATATGCCAGGCCATTAGCAAAGGAAAGAAAATGACAGAAGGACAATCGCCATGAGCAGCCAAATAAGTGAAGGAGTTGATTTAGTGCAACGAAATTTTGAGAATCAGTGGTCAAGGAACGAAACAAACAATCCTGAAACAGAGAGCTGGAGCACAACTCGTCTTGGTTGCATCTTCCACAAAACAAGTGGCCTTGGAAAAGTAACTGACTTGGAGAGGACAACTGTCGCACTCTGAGATAGTATAGGTGAGAAGGATGAGGCCATGCCACCATCACCAAGGCAACGTGATGAAGGTGATGCAAATTGCGCAGTTGCTGTGAGAACGGGCCAAAAAGAAAGAATCTAAAGAAGAGGAAGGAAAGAAGGAAGGAAGGAAGGAGAAAAGAACATAATGAGCAAAAGTATAGAAGCCTATTTCTGAGGAAAACTGGAAACAAAGATAAAACAGAAAAAGGCAACACCCCATAGAAGCTTCAAGAGAGATCTTAATAAAAAAAATTAATTTGGTATATTAAGAGACCAGTGGACAAGATGATAAGACACCAGAATATATATATATATATATATATATATATATATATATATATATATATATATATATATCTTGTCTGAGTTTGAGTAGTAGAACAGGTTAAATAGCTTAAGACCTGAGTATGGTGCCTGACTGAGCCAACTCTATGGATACCTGTCATACCTGAAGACCACAGATCATCATACACAGATTTTATAGTATATGGCAGCAAGCTGTCTTGGTCTCACAGTCAGTTTATCACAAGAACTTCCTAGAAGATGGAGATAAGAGTACCTTGATGAAGGAGAAACTTTTCCTAAATTCCATAGATGCTTATGTGTTCCAGCTAGGGTGTTCAGAGTACAGTATACCTATGTTTAAATTTCGCTTCTAGGAAGTACTAACTGTATGGTCTTCATACTCTAACTATGCCAAAACCTATGCTGCTCATCTAAGATGCAAGGCCAACAATACTTCCTATGTCAGAGACAAGAATCAAGAATATATTAGCAGAGTGTAAGGGAAATATTTACCATGGCTAAGTGTTATAAAGTAAGACCTAAGTGATAGTTACTATTATAATCATCCTTATTATTTGTAGCTAACTGATGTTTTAATGTTGACTTCTGTTTTCCAAATAAGGCATATTATTCTCAAAAGAAATCAAGTATGTAGATCATGCCTAAAACTTAGTGATTATTCAAATTGATGAGATCCATTTGATGTCTTAAGTGCTTCAAGCTATTTTGTCCATTCTAAATATTTACCATATAGACATCTGAAAACAACTTTTACATTTTGTTATCTGGAAGAGTAGAATTAGTACAATAATTAAGTGCACCTCACCAATGAAGCATTAGAATTTAGTGGATGACAGTGCACTACTGCATTTATTGACATTTTTCTCACAGTCTTAGATATATTCTAGGAAATAATCTATTTATGCCATGGCAAAAATAGTACCTAACATTTTTTTCTCTGTGTCTTTAGCATCTCCTCAACAGCGAACCACCCTTCCAAATGCTGCTTCTTGAGTAATTGTTTTTTATCAATGTTTTGTCAACTTGTCAAATGCTCACACACAGTTTACGAACACTCTCACAGCACAGCTGTCTCTGGGTTGGGGGAGGAACTCCTCTCATTGGAACACATTAGACACGGTAGCCTGTTCAAGGAGTTTTGTTGAGGCCTAGGAAGTATGGGGAGTGCGTGGGAGATTCATTATCACCACTTTGGCAAATTGCGTAGTCACAGAATTTCCTTGAATACAGAATGCTCACCACTGGAGAGCCAGAAATGATGGTACCTATGCTTCAATACAGAAAGTTCCAAATGGTTCCTCAAGGAGGTAGATCCGATCCCATGAGCTCCTGCCTCTACCAAGTTGCCTGATCTGGTCTATAGGTTTTTTGTCTTCTGTGCTTTCTGATAAAGCCTCTTTTTCATGATTCCTCCATGTCCATCTTCTAGAAGTCTGTTCTGTGACCTCTTTTCACATGAAATATTCACTCCACCCTTCTTTATTTTCCCTCTTGCTCCCTTTACCATTCTCTGTTGCCTTTCCAGGTAACTTCAGGTCACCTCATTTGTTCACTGCAGCTTACTTAACATAAAAATGTAAGTAAAGTGCTTAATTTTGGAGGAGAAAAATCCTTACTGATGTGGAAACCGAAGTAAACCTCCAACCTCCTCTTCCACATGTGGTATCACCTGAATTTAATTTGGGGTGGTGCAAGCCGCAAATGCTTTAGATAAAGAAGTCTGTGAAAAATTACAACACTTTTTCATCAGTAAAGCTTAATCAATTTAGAACCTAAGCTAATTGATAGAGTGGCGGAAGTTTTCTCTTATAATAGCCGTGATTATGCAGAAAACATCTGGTTGTTAAATTGAAAGCCTAAGCAAGATCAAGAGAAGAGTGTTCTACTTACTCAAACATAAAGATAATGCACGATGAATAAACACAATGTAGGGTGAATGAGTAACAGGAGACGGGTTGGAGTTAAAGCCATGGATCCAGAAGCAGGAATTTTTCCATCAGATCATCTGGGATATCAGTCAACCATGTTGACTTTTGGTACAAAGTTGTATCTCAGACCTGTTACACCCTACCTGTGCCTTAGACTGAGATATCCATAAAACTCAATTTCCTTGCTTGTGTGAGGTAAGATCAAAATGTATGGGGGTCTGGCAAGGTAGCTTAATGGCCTAAAGCACCTGCTTAGACAAGTTTATGCAGGCGCAAGGGACTGCGGTTTGATCTTCAGCAGCACATGGCACAGCAGCCACACCCACGTGGTGGGCTGAACTGGTTTAAAAAGTATAGTGAATGTTTAAATAAAAAAAAAAAATTACAAAGGGTCAGCCAAATAGCTTAGTGGATTAAAGTTCCTGCAAACAGGTACAGGGGCTGGGGGTTCGATCCTGGGGCCTGCCATGCCAGCCTTACCCCTGGGGCACACCGAGATGGCAATTGAGACTGGGCATGGTGGTGCGCGCCTGGAATCCCAGCTCTTGGGAGGTTGTAAATGGGTGGATCACTATGAGTCTGATCTAGTAGTCTGATCTAGACCCTGAACACCCTGTAGACTCTTCCCTAAAGTATCAAAATAAAGAAAAGAGCAAAGAAAAAAAATTACAGTAAAAGACAATCGCCATGAATTCTTCTCATGATATCCTCCCTTTCTTCATACTTATCCCATCATCCTTGCCTCTGTCTGAGGCAATTCTGGAAGTGTCCTTTTATGGCTGTCTTTAGTTGTACTGTTATAGTTGCTTGATGTTCTGAATATTTCAAAGTATTTACCTTTTGTGCTAACATTGGCTTTAGGAAAGAGGCACAGCTCATATGGTGCCAGATGCAGTGAATGAAGTGGGTGAGCACACACAGTAACATTTCTATGAGCTTGCCTTTCCTTTGGACAGCTCGTGGTAATTACATTTACTACATTGTTATTGTACCTCATAAAGACATTCCTCAAAAAGGGCTTCTAGAAATGCTTCAGAAAGTGGCAAGAACTACGGAATAAGTGTTTGAAATGAGGGGAAGTGCTGTGAAGCTGATCAATGCAATGTGACTTCTACTGTAATAAACATTTTTAATTTAAACATTTACCATAGGATTCTATCACACTTTGCTTAATGGAATGGTAATAACACCTACTTCATAAGTACAACCTAGTAATGTGAGAACTACCACAGGTAGTAGAATAAATGGTCCTAGGAATTGAAATACAACTATAGGAGCTGGGGCTGCCTCTGAACTTCTAGTCTACAGTTAGAATGATCACACCTAACCATCTCTCAGTCCTCCAAGTTTGTCATTTGTTGAAGTAATCAAGCATTAGAAGACTTAGTAAATGTTAAGATAAAATTTATCAAATCAACAAGCTATTATAAATATATTTATATTTTCATGACAATGTACCTCCAAAGAATGACTTTTAAGTTATTTTGACTCTATCATATTTTTAAACCAAAAATGTTTTATTCTCTGTTTACCATAACTGATTTAGAAAAGCTCAGTTTTAGATTGCTGTAAATTTATTCTGAGATTATGCTTCTAAATTGTTTGCTCTATGTCTACAAAAAAGCATGTAAACACTGGAGAAATTTCTAGAAAGATTGGTTGAACAGTCTTTCCCATGCCATTGACTTTGAGTTTAGTTGGGTGACTTCCTCTGGTGAGGGAATGCTCAGGTCTTCCATGGCCTCTTGCACATGTACCCCAGCAAGAATGCAGCTTGGGGAATCACTGGCTCCCAGATGACTTTGACCTACATGACTCTACATTCCTCTTCACAGGCCAGCTGACAGGGCTGACCAGTGACCTTACACACAAGACATAAATAGCAGTTGCTGCAGGCCACCATGGTTTGAGTTGTCTGTGAAGCACCGTTACAATGATAGCCCCTGCCTGGGGTCATAGAGCAGCCAAGACTGAATAAGTTATAATTCTTTTCTCTGGTTCCTGTCCTCCAAGTTCACACCAAAGAGTGGTGAGTTCATCAGGTATGAAGAGAAAAGAGGAAAATGATGCAGACATTCAGAAGCTTGAAAGTTTCTCATAATGGTAAACATGAATGTAATGTGTGGTCCAGCAACACCATTTTTAAATACATGTACAAAAGAACAGCAAACAAGCAACTACATAAAATATTGTGCATGAGTGGGTATAATAGCATTATTTTTAAGGGCAAAAGGATGGAAAAACACAATATCCTTCAGTTGAGGAATAAAAAGATAACATGTATATTAGAATAGTTTGGTCACTAGTGGGGAGGAAGTACTGATATTTATGACAGTATGTATAAGCCTTAAACGCAATATGCTAAGTGAAAGGAAAAAGTGAGAAAAGACCATGCAGCATGAAGTGCCCAGACGTGAGGATCAATGGGATAGATTAGAAGATGCAGACACAACTACAAATGCACTCAGCCATCTTATCTTCCACAAAGGAACCAAACGTGTTCAATGGAAGGTAGTCTTTTTAATAAATGGTGTTCGAAAAACTGGTTTTCTACATGGTGAAAACTAAAACTTGACCCGGATCTATCACTATGCACTAAGCTAAAATCAAAATGGATTAAAGATCTAAATATTAAAACAGAAACACTAAATCTTCTGGAAGAGAAAGTAGATGGAAATCTTGCAGACTTAGGGGTAGGCAAATATTTCATGAACAAAATTCAAACTGCACGGGAAATACTTGGAAGAATTTTTTTTTTTTTTTTTGTCTTTTTGAGACAGGGTCTCACTATGCAGTTCCGGCTGGCCTTGAGCTCACTTTTGTAGCCCAGGCTGGTCTCGTACTCACACTGATCCTCCTGCCTCAGCCTCCTGAGTGCTGGGATTACAGGCATGTGCCACCACGCCCGGCGCTGGATGAATTAAAAATGGGACCTCCTCTCATTGAGAAGTTTCCGCAAGTCAAAAGAAATTACCAACAGAGTGAAAAGGCAACTCACAAATTTGGGGGAAAAAAATCTTAACTAAGAATCACTCAGACAAAGGTCTTCTATCCAGAATTTACAAAGAACTAAAAAACACTACGGCCCCCAAATTTAAAGCTCCAGTCCAGAAACAGGCATCTGAGATGAATACACACTTCTCAGAAGAAGAAATACAAGAGGCAAATAAATGCATGAAGAATGCTCCACATAACTGATTCCTGGGAGCATAGAGCTTCTCTTTCGGGAGGACTAAAGTGTTTTAAGACAGATATGGTGCAGAGCATGGTGGTGGGCTCACAGCTCACACATACAGCAAGCATTATTGAATTGTGTGCTTTAAGAAGGCATGTTGTGTGGTACATCAATGACACCTACACAGTGCTGTTGCATGAAGGGTATAAAGAGAATTGTGTCCGAGTGATGTGCTTTTTAACCAATGAGCCGTCCACCTAAACTAAGTGAATGGTTGTCTCTGCACAGCACCAGCTTCCCGCCCCTGCGCTAGGGGCTCTCTCGTGTCTGCTCCAAATCTGCACTTGCTTCTTCTCTATATGGGGTGTCCAGGATGGAGTCCAGGATTGCAGGCCTCAGGGTTTCCCTTAGCAGTCCCTGTGCTCTCATCCAGTCTGAGCTGCTCCATGCTGCCCATTGTGTCTTCACTGGAGCCATATCTTCTCCTTCCTGACATTCATGCAGGTCAATTCCTAGCCAAATAGCAATCTCTGGACCTCTCCTGGTTCTCAGACTCTCTTTAGTGGGCTGGGGGAGAGTGCATTTCTCCATTCATTACTGTATTTTCAATCAATGTTAATATACCTGACTGTGATGTTCAGTGCCTCCTATACAAACCCTCAATCCTGAGCATTGTTTTCTTTCTCCAACTACATTCAAATCAGTGTTTACTATTTTGTCTTCCCTGGTAGAGGACTTCCTTGTAGACTTATCTTGTGCCTTGTTTCCTTCACACTTCATGTGGCATCATGGCCCAGAGCAAGATTTTAACAGAAGTCTGTAAGAAAGGCAGTGGGTCGCAGTTGCCCTCCCCTCAGTTTTTAAAGGCAGATATTCTCCTAGTATACAGAAGCAGCTGGGTCTCAGAGAGGGCCAAGTACCTTCCTGAGGTCCCATCCTAGCAAGCAGTATGACTGGAACATTAGCTCAGAGTGTCACTATCAAACTCCAGTTCCTTTCTGCCCCATTCATGGAAGCGGAAACACTTGCCAACCCGATCTGAGGATAAACTCCACAGGAGATGGGTGTCACCCAGCCATTGCTGCCGGCCTCTGTGGGAGGAGAACCCAGCCCCAGCACTGTGCCTTTGCAGAAGCAGGCGTTGCTCAGTCATAGTTGTGTCCTTCCTCACCTTGACTTCCCAACTCTCTGGCTCTCTGCAGCTTCAGGCCAGCTGATACCAGCCTGTGCCTCTAAGAGTCCCGCTGCAGTCACCCTCTTATTGATTACTGTGCCCAGCTTCCTTCTAAGCTGCCCGCAGATTGGATAAGAAAGATACTCTGGAGCCTGGGAAACACTATTCAATTCTTCTCACTTTGACAGTCAAGCTCATAAGCTGATTTGAGTTTTAGGAACAAAGCAGATATACAACACAAGCCCGATGATTTAATGCAAAGCCTCTATTATATTTGAGCTCTCCCCTCAACTTTTTTTCTTCTTTAAAATCTCTCTCTCTTTTTTTACTTAAAACTCCAAATCACTGGTTTTTTTTTTTTTTTTTTTTTGAACCCAGCCATCGCTGGAGCAATTTCATTTATATTTATAGTTAAATTCCAAATGCATACACTCCGCACATGATTAATTCACAGAAGGGTTCTGAAGTTTGAAATGTTCTGAGAAAGTACCAAGCAGGGCAGAGTTTAAACATGTTAGCTGAAGCCAATAATTTGAATTTTTTGAAAGTCAGAAATCAGACAGTGGTTGGTTTAAAAATTTATGATTGCTTAGAAAACTACTTTTTTATGTAGAAAATGAAAATATTAATCCTATGTTAACTAGACAGAGGCAAGATGCCAGCTCTTGGCTCAGAACTTTGTCTCTTTCTATCTTCTTTTGACAGTATCCTGGGAAAATTCTTACCCAGAATTCTCTGCTGTACAGAACGGGCTTGGTGTTTTTCCTTCAGGGTAAACAGAAGAATCCCAGGCTAGCTAAGTAGACACTGGGAGTAAAATGTTTCTGTTCTTCATGATGGAGTGTAAGTTTGCCCTAAATAGTCCCTGTGAAATAAAAGACCAAAGTCGTATTGTTCTGCTGTGTTGTAAACTTTCCAATCTGCTTAGGCTACTGTTAATATAAATGGGGTGATCAACACCCATGGTGAATGTTTGCATATTAATAATTTTACAGTAAATGACACATCATCATGAATCCCCATGAAAATCCTTTCCCTTGCTTTGAGTACACTTTGCCTGTTATTCCTGTGTCTTCCTGAAGCAGCGCTGGAAATTCTGTCTGTGAGCCTCTAGTTGCCCTGTGGTGACTGCCTCAACGCCATGAGTGGATTAAAAATGTTTTCCTTTCTCAGTTATTCTGACTTTGCAGACAAGCGAGGGTGGCACGGTGCCAGATCTGGTGAAGAAGACGGATGAAGACACGCCATGTTGGTTTTGCCTGCCTGCTATTTCACTGGATGGCTCTTGGCTGCAGTAATTGTGCATTTTTGATCATACCTCTGAAAGACCCTAGTGAGGAATGTTCTAAAATCTCCATATTCACTATGTGCTCATCACATCTCATCTATTAAGTGAGAATCAAGGGGCTTAAGATTGCTTTCAACAGAGCCACAGAACTGTGGCCTGCCTTCTGCCTTTGGATAGAAAAGTATATTTCCTCTTTCTTTTTTCTTTCTTTCTTTCTTTCTTTCTTTCTTTCTTTCTTTCTTTCTTTCTTTCTTTTTCTTTCTTTCCTCTTCCTTCCTCCTTCCCTCCCTCCCTCCCTCTCTCCCTCCCTCCCTCCCTCTCATGTATTTGGTACAGAGTCTCACTGTGCAGCTCAGACTCAAAGTGATCCTCCTGTTTCCAACCTCCCCAAAGCTGGAATCACAGGTTTGTGCCAACACTCCTAGACTTGGTCACGGGCTCAGTGCACCTCACAGGTGGGACTGGCATGGCATGCAGGACTGGCGATTAAACCCTGGTCCCTGTGCTTGCTAAAGCAGGTATTCAGTCCTCTGAGATATCTCATCAGCTCTATGTTTCCTCATTCTTCAACAAATGTGTCTGATGACCGCCAGGCTCCTGGGAGCCACTATAGGTGCAGAGCTCTGGTGTCCCGGCTCTATACACAGATTCTTAAGCTCCTTTTCTGTGTCTCCTTTTGCAAAATACTGATGCCAATAATTGTCTTTACCACATAACTCTAGGAAGAAGGCTTAGAACTGTGCCTTGCCACACAAAATACACCTCAGCAACCTTCACTTTTCATCTCATTTCTGTCATTATCAGAATTGAAAGATTGACACAAAATACTAAAAATTATACCAATAGTTCAGGTCATGCCATCAAAATAGTGCTGAGGTCAGGGTTACTTGGTGCTTTCAGGAATTCTTAAAGCTGGTGGCTGGCCCAGAGTGAGAAAATGCATGTTTTCAGCGAAATCTTTCTACCTGTACCTCTCTGGCAGGTGTGGAGTATCTCTCCAACCAGTTCTATCCCAAGAGTGGCAATAGATCTTTCTGAGATTACTCTGTAAGAGAGAGAGCATGCTTCCTTTGATAGAAAACATTCCTGCTATTAAATCAAGATGAGGAATGCTCAAAGGAATATTTTCTGAAAAGAACATCCCTAATTTTCACTCCTGGCACTTCCATTTCCAAGCTGTATGACCTTGAAAAAATGTTAGGACCTTTATGTGCAGTTTCTTCACCTCTCAAATGACTATAAAGACAACATACAGGAGCCGAGTCTGGGGGAGGGGCTGATCTGTCAGTACTTGCCATATACATAGAAATGGGTCAGCAATGCAGTAAGCACAACTGTATGCTTGCTAGTATTTTCTATGATTTGCTTAGTAATTGGTTCAACTGGTAAACATTCACTGAGAGCTGAGCAGAAGGAATCCTAATTCGGGATCATTTTTGTAAGATACATATTCAAAGGAAGAACAGTTATTTAATTCATTCCTATAGTCATAATTTTAAACTGATGGCCGGGCGTGGTGGCACACACCTGTAATCCCAGCACTCAGGAGGTTGAGGCAGAAGGATCGGTGTGAGTTCAAGACCAGCCTAGGCTACAAAAGTGAGCTCAGGGCCAGCCTGAACTGCATAGTGAGACCCTGTCTCAAAAAGACAAAAACAAAAAACAAAAAACAAACCATGATGTTTCAGAACTCTGTAAGCATATTCATGTCCGTGTGTAAAAATACTAGATGTGCCACGTCTAGCTGTACCATTGTCTTCCCTGAGCAACAAGGGACTACATGGAAAGCGACTCCAGCATGGCTGGAACCAGCCCAGTGATTGATGGTTCGATTTATATATTTCTCCAGAGCTACCACAGCAAATCTTGCACTACTCCTTTCTCCTACACTAGACAGTGTTTTTCCCCAAATGAAAAAGCCCTTCTAGAATCTCAGCTTTTTTATACTTAGTATTTATGGCTTGTTGTCTTTCAGGAACCATTCAGGGTTTGCTGACTTTCTTCTAAAACCCCCCAAAGTGTCATTAATTGATTTCGTCCCACAAAATTGAAATATGATAAACGTTTGTCTGGAGACTTTGGGAGATTTGTGTATCTGGATTGCTGTAGTTTTGGGAATGACTGTCATCTAGCTTTGAGTGTGTCTTCTTTGTTTTTAATTCCCACCAGTGATCATTTATTCCCACACATACGTCTTCATCCTGTCACCTGTCTGATGGCAGCTACCATGGGCCAGGTAAGATTGGTTTTGGATGTGACGACACCACGGTCGTCGTCAACTTCATGAGAGCTGACGTGCATTTCCACTGCCCAGGTTAAGCAGGGGTGCACCCTGCGCATTCGACTTGGCTTTTACTTGCTCCATTCAAGCCCACAAACAGATGAAAATAGTTTCCCATGCCTCACCAGCAAACAAGTTCCAGTCACTATTCCCTTGGCAGGAAAACCTGCATCTATTTCTAAAAGGGGCATCACACCTGGCTGAGTCGGCAGTCACTCTTCTGGAACAAAGGATCATGATTATGCTTCATCTTTCCCTTCCTCTTCCTCTTCCTCTTCCTCTTCCTCTTCCTCTCTCTTTCTCTTTCTCTTTCTCTTTCTCTTTCTCTTTCTCTTTCTCTTTCTCTCTCTCTCTCTCTCTCTTTCTCTCACTCTCCTCTCTCTCCCTTGAATTTTTATTCATTTGTCCTTTTTTAAATAGAGAGTCTCACCATGTAATCCAATCTGGCCTTGAACTTGTGACCCACTGAATGCTGAGATTGCAGACACGTACATCAATGCCCTGATTTTTTCTTATATACTTTTTTTTATGTCTAGGCTTTTTTTTTTTTTTTTAATGAAAAGACTAATTTATTTTGAATACTACTAATACACACCCAAAGCATCTGAAATTAATGAAACTTGAAGAAAGAAAGCATTCTCTTTAGAATTTAATAGCTGGTTAAGCAGATTAGTTAATTCTGAGACCAAGAATTACAAGGTCAAGCTCACGTCTGAAGACAATGCTCTACTGTTGAGTGAAAGTTTGTGACGGCTAGGCTAGGAAGCAGTTTACCTGCTCTGTCACCTCACCAGCCAGGAAGGGACCGGCCTGCATGACAGATCTGCCAGGACCTGCTGAGGTGCCACCAAGTGCCATCCAGCACCCACACAACACCGGGGGACATCCCCAAAGCTCTGCCTGTCTGCGGTCCTTGGGAGAGGAGAAACCCCTTTAATGAAGCAGTCTCCAGAATACATCAGGTGTGAAGCAGGAAGCCTCAGGAACTTCTGCTCTTTAAGGGAGCTGGACTACTTCGGTGGCAGCTGATTATATTCAGTCATTCATGCAGCTCCCCCGAGGACACGGTTTTTATTTTTAGAGAAGCCTCCATTTGCTGACTGTCGAGAAGGGAACACTCAGGAGGAGCTATTAGCAGTCACTTGTTTCAGTAAACATTGAATATAACATATGCCTCTCAAGTAATGTGTATCCAAACATACAATTTACAAATAATTAACATCATGTTAATTAGTCACATTAATTTATGCCACTTTGTGGAATTATTTCCTCAGAGTGTTTAGGAACGCTGCCAGGAGCTTGAGCCAAACAGTGTGAAAATGTGCTCGAAGTTAACTGTTGTGCGAGGTGCCGCTGTGAATCACAGCTTGAGCACAGAGTTGCCGGCCTGTGGTGCAATGCAGCCGCCCAGGCTCCGGCTGCCCCGACTTAAGAAAACTTTCCTTGCCTCTGATGCTGAGCCCCTCTCCTGCCTTGAGATCCCCCTCATTTCCTGCTGGCTCCTCATGACCACGTTCATTCACCCTGAGGGGACAACAGGCGAACTGGAGAGGATCCTCCATGCTTCGATGTGGTGATCTCATGCTGACAGCTAGGGCTGAACGATTTTTTTTTTTTTTTTTCAAATCAACATCTCAGAATGATTTGGGGGTGAGCATGTAAGGAAGTGACCAATTATTAGGCAATTATGGACAATAGAAAATTAGTCACCTAGCAATCTCTAGGGCATTCTACATGGTCCAGGCAAGACAAATGAGACCGGCCATCAACAAGATTTCCAAATCCCTATTGTAGCTCTACTACTACCTGCCGGGCCTGATCTAAACCACTGGAAATGTAGACCAGGCCACAAGCCATGGTGCAAAGAGGTGATAATCAGAGAGGCGCTGGAGGGGCTCTGTGAGAACCGAACACCTCACATCGTCTCGGTCCTTGTGCAGTTTAATAATCTAGTGGAAGAGGCAGCCATATGCATGAAAAACAGTAGAAGACTTGATATAAAAGCAGTAGGTTATGTCAAAAAAGGCAGCTTAAAAGCATATTGCTGGACTCAAAAGCAGCCAGGAAAGTTAAGCAGAATTAGCCAAAGAAAGTCCCTGCCTTGATCTCTGTACCTAGCTATCTTAAGAGATAAATTAAGAGCTCTGTTTACGTGTAGGCACACTGACAGGTGTAAAGGATACTTTTTTCCCCATGAGAAATTCCTGACTTATTGGTAGGAGAATCACATTAAGTCTCTAACTTTCCCCAAAGTCTTAGTTAATAACAGCATATTTTAAGTGTTGCTTTTAAGAATTTTATTTAGAGCCTATTTGATTCACTTTAACTTTGATTCAATTTGGTTCTCTTTAATATTTATCCAGTAATCTTTCAGAATCGCAAAGATGTGAATACATGAAAGTGCTTTGCTTAATGTCCCAGAAACCATTGAGAGTATAAAAGCACCAAAAAGAATCATCCTAGGGTTAGGGACATTCTAAAACTTCAAAGAGATTTGAACAGAACCTGCCCCTATTTTGCCCGAATTGAAATTGCATTCAGCAGGGGAAGCGCTTCTTCCCATGCAGAAATCTGAAAATGCATTTGAAAAAAAACAGATCTATATTTTAATTAAAAGGGGCCATTCTGAGCCCAGCATGTGGAAACATAGCATTAATATTTGTGACATTAGCCATGGGGGACAGCGGGGCAAAGAGGGTCTTCCATCAGCAGCAGGAAGTCAAGGTTGATCTTTCTTGAAATCCTGATTCTCACAGACATGAAGGGGTCTGTCCTTGCTTCAAAGCACTACCCAAGGACGGCATGCCGATAGAAGGGCTAGAGACCCATTATGGCAGCCACAGAGGGATCAGAGTTTAAGCAGGAGTATGGATCTGGGGAATAAAACTGCTCACGGATGTAGACAAGTACGAGAACCTGTGTGGGACAGCCAGCAACAACTCCACCCAGCACACGAATACATAAAAGAGCTTGAGCGCACAGTTATCCAGATTTCAAAATGAGTCATTTGTTCTGCAGACTCTAGAAAGTGTCATGATCTGCTGCATATTGATGACATTTATTCGTATTATTTGTTGAGTGGTATATGACAGCCATCATCAAATAGCCCCATATTTGGCACTTAACAAATAATGAACACAGCCAGCCAATTTATACTGCCATATGCAGATGCGGACACCAGGGCAGGTGGCTAGTCTCAGCACACTTGATAGCCCTGGGTTTCTTGACAGGTATACCTAAAAAAGTTAATAGTAAAAAAAATCTCACGTGCATGCATGAATTTTTTCTACACTGAATTATCATTTTCTTCTTTGAAAGAAAATGCTGCTTATTCTGCATGGATGTATGTGTAAGAAATGGAATTCCAGCTAATCTGGAGACTGAGGGAGGAGGATTACATATTCAAGACCGTCCTGAGAAATTTGGTGAGATCTTGTCTCAAAATAAAGAAAATTAAAAAATGCCTGAGGGTATAGCTCAGTGATAGAATATTTGCCTAGAATGCTTCACACCCTGGGTTCTATCCTCAGCACTGTCAGCATCCCAGAAAAAAAAAAAAAAAAAAAAAGAAGAAGAAGAAGAACAAGAAAGTAATTGACTCTGTTTGCTTGCTTTTGTGGTATAGGGGATAGATCCAGGAGCCTTTCCACTTAGCTACTTTCTTTTCTTGTAAATCTTGAGACAGTGCCTTGCTAAGTTCCTAAACTTTCCAAGCTGGGCAGAAACTTGTGATTCCTTGGCTTCAGCCACCCAGAGTGCTGGGCGGGACAAGCACCGCCATGCCTGGGTGGAACCCTTTCTTTTTAGGGCTTAAGCTTCACATCACCTCAGTTGGTTTGATAACTCACTGCCTTAGCCTGTTTCCCTTTTGCTTCACCCAGCGTAGAAGAACAGGAAGCGGAAAGGAGAGCTTGGTGTTTAGCACTCCCCTCCCGGCCCCTCTACTGCTCCCCAGTACAGAACAGGTCAGGCAGAGACCTCTGAGCTGAGAGCCCTCACATCCAATACCTGGGGGTCTCTGCTGCCCACACTGAGAACTCTCCATGTGGCTGGAACAACTGAGAAACCAAGATGACATTTGGTTCATTTTAACTCATGTAAAGTTAAGTTTAAAAACGGACAATCCAACACTTTTCCATCCAGTACAACTACATGGCATCTGTAGGCTATCGCTTCTGTGTCCCAATTGTGTTGTCTCAGATGTTATTGTTTGGAAGCGAATGTGTGTGTTTTGTGCTATTCCGCACAAACATATCACAGCAGACCCCTGCCCCATATCTATTCAGCTCGAGTAATATTTTTCTTTGTACTATGTAGCATTGTAATGTGATTATTTGGATATTTTGCACAGGTAAATAAGCTATAGGAATACCTCTGTCAGTCATAATTGGTTATTCAATTGCAGTAGCTATTTTAATTATGAATTACTAAATTAGTTTCTAGTTAAGTAAAGACAATGTTAAAACTTAAAAGTATAGCACTGATACAAAATCAAGGGGAGGATCACAAGTTAGTTCTACCATAGGAAGAGTTAAGCAAAAGGATTGGAAAGGCAAGTAGCGCAGGTTTCAGGAGACCTGTCGACGGAGATTTCCTGCACCAGAACAAGCAAAGCTGTTTCTTATGTGAGAGAAATTTAAGGTAATAAAGTAAACAATATAAAGAGATATTTTCAGCAAATATGCAGTAAATTGGGAAAGACGTTTCTTCTCAACACTCAAAACAAAAAAACGCTGTTCCTAGAAATTTTGGCTCCTGGAATGTAGGTACCAGAGAATTCTAAACGACACATGTGGCTGGCGCTATACGTATGCTGGACACTGTCACAGCAGAAAGCAAAATTCAGTCCTCACAACCCATCTGGCATCCACCCCGGGGGCCCTTGCTGCCCCCTGGTCATTGCCCACCACCCTTCACTTGCTTCGGGTCATTTACTACCCGGTGAAGGCTTGCTGGATCCTGCGGGCCTCCCTGCATTCATCCTCTGCGTAGTACCCCGAAATCAGATGCCTTGCCCACCACACTTGCCCACGCCTACAGGTCTGCATAGCAGACCTGTGTAGCACCTGCTCTGCTGATTTTTTTTTTTTTTTTTTAATTTGGTACAGGGTCTCACTACACAGCTTGGACTCATAGTGATCCTCCTGTTTTCAGCCTCCCCAGCACTGGGATGACAGCTGTGTGCTGCCATGCTTGGACTCAGGCACCTGCTCAGTGCACCTCTGGGGTGGGGCTGGCCTGGCCTGTGAGGCTGGGCATTGAACCCTGGTCCCTACACTTGCCAAAGCAGGCGCGTAGTCTGCTGAGCTATCTCGCTGATCCTGCCATTTCTAATGTTTCTCACCCTCTCCTCCAACCACCTAGGCCTTTCCTCTGTTTCTGGAGCATTCCAAACTGGTTCATATGTCAGAACCTTCAAGCTTACTGCCCCCCCCCCCAGCTGGCACACTCCCTCCCCAATTCCATATGCTTTGTTGATTCAATGAATGAACCAATGTGAAGAGGGCAGTGAATTGGATCAGGCACGTGACTTCCGGCCAACCTTGACTCGCTGATGCTCTCATTTTGGTGGACACTCTTTACTTAGTCCCCACTATTTGCCAAGCACCAGACTAAGAGATGGGAAGCCAAGCTTTTAAAAAAGCTCTTGGTAGGAAACAAAAAGTAACATGTTTTCTCTTTGCGATTTCTCTCCCACCAAATTGTAGACTCAACTTCTCTGTCACCAAGTCATCACAGACACTTTGTGTTGCACACATATTGGAAACTAAACAAGACAAAAATGAGGGCTCCTCGTGATGGTGTGGTAAGCAGAATAAAAGACGTTGATGATATTGTCAGTCTCAACCTGGGCTGGAAACAGAAATGTAGAAACTCTAAAAGAATCAATAGGATTGAAGAGGTCAGCGGGGCAGCTTCCTCTTGGGCGAGGCTCTATCTTATTAAGTTTTGTGTCCTCAGTGCCCGGTCCACAGTAGGAATTTAATAAATTCCTACTAAATTGAAATCATCACTTACAATAAGCCCTTAATAAAACTGTGAATTTATTGAAGGCAGAGCTTACACAGTGGTTTCCGTGTCCCGCAGGCCTCCCATGTGCCAGAGTCCCTGTTGCTGTCACTGTGGGCTGAGGCCACAGTCTAAGTCCTGGACACAGGAGACCAGCAGTGTAAGGGTGGAGGCAGGTGAGATGCAGACACCTTGGGAGATGGGGAGGACCTCCTCTCTCTAAAAGTAATCCATGCTTCTAGGTCCTCCGGCATTTCCTCCCGGGGCCGGAAGCGGCTTTTGCTTGTGATCTCCTTAGTTGTTTTTAAGTTTTAAGTTCTGTTATGATTTTGTATTAGCACAGGTTTTCAGTGAATACTGTTTACATCCTTGTGTGGAGGATATAATACATATCAAGCCCCTTTCCCCCTCTTTCCCTCCTTCTGCTCCTCTCACTTGATCTGTTAGTCCCTTTCTCTTTTGAGAAAGTTCTATCTCCCTCATTCTTGTTATTTATCTTTTATTTTACATCTAAGAGAAACCATGAGATATTTAAGCTTTTGTGCCAGTTTTGTTTGACTTCATATTATGGTCTCAGGGTGAATCCATTTTTGTGCAAATGATTTCAGCTCATCATTCTTTATGACAAAGTAGTGTTCCATTGTGTGGTTTTCCCTATTTTAAATATGCAACTCAGAGTGTTTGAAAACAGCTTGCCAAAACCCATAATGCAGGCCACATATGGATCACCTGATGGCCTGATGTTCTCCTTGGTGTTTAGGAAATAGGGCTGAGAATAAGCACTTGGGAAGCCGCCCTCTGTTCGGCCGGTGCTGAGCTCGAGATTTTGTAGTTTTCTCTTCTCCGTCTCCTATTCTTACTGAGCGGTGTATCTCATTAGCTCCACTTACACAGAAGAACAACAGGACTCAAATGGCTTAAGTAGTTTGCCCAGAGTTGCACAAACAGAAATGCAGTGATGCCGGGACTGAAAGTCAAAGGCAGTCCTCTTTCCAATGCTTCGGGCCTCTCTACAGTTACAAATGCAACAGGAAGCCTTCTGGCGAAAACAAAGCAAGCTACACCAAGAGCCCTGCTGCTGAGATGCACTGATGTGTAGGACAGCGTCACCTCTGAAGCAAGGACCGCAGCTGCACTGGGGCATGTTCGCCACAGAGAGGCACACGTATGCACCCACCACAGCTCTGCTGGCCGCCTTTCAGCATGTAAAGACCAACACTGCCCTTCTGTGTAAAACTCGTACGCCCGGGACAAAGGCCTGTGACACACTTGGCAGTGTGATCTTTCCGTTTATGGCTGGCACAGGCTCATTGTTCAGACATGTGTTTTTGCTTAGAAATGCATAGGGATGGATAAATCACTGGGTCGCCATCCCCGGAGCCAGCTCCATGAACTTTCTTGGCAGGCGCTCACCGTTGAAGTCAACATGACTTAAGAGTTTATGTTACATTTTATTAGGCTTTAATTCCATACTTTTCCTGAATTGCAATGTTCATCTGTCTGGAAGCAAATAAATGTTACTTGTGACTCCAAGACCAAAGTTTCCTAACTTTAATTTGCTTTTAATTAACTTATTTAGCTAATTTTGGTTTCTAAGTAGGCTAGAAAAAAGAATTTCAAAAAATTCTGAAGGACAAAAGCCATATATATATATATATATATATATATATATATATATATATCACATATTAACAAACTATAAGTGTAATCAGTCACCCAAGAAAAATGAAGAGAAGTTCAAGTTCGAAGTTCAATATAAATAAAGGCAATGGGATCACTTTACTACAATTATGAATCCCATGACTGTAGTGATTACATTTGCCTGGCATTGTCTTCTGATTTTGCAATCCTCACGAACCTATTGGCATAGCTTGATGTTATCTTGATGAGGGAGAGAGAGAGAGAGAGAGAGAGAGAGAGAGAGAGAGAGAGAGAGAGACAGAGACAGAGACAGGGAGAGACAGAGATAGAGATAGAAAGAGAGAGAAAAACACAGAGAGACAGAGACAGGGACAAACAGAGATAGAGATAGAGAGAGAAAGAGACAGGGAGAGAGAGGGAGAGAGACAGAGAAAGGGAGAGACAGAGAGATAGAGATAGGGAGAAAGAGAAAGATAGAGACAGAGACAGAGACAGAGATACAGAAAGACAGAGAGAGACAGGGAAAGACAGAGAGAGATTGAATTATTAAAACTCAATAAAATGTTTACTATTCTCACAAAATTCTTAGGCCAGATTCAGGACCTTTAGGTTCTCACGAGGCCTGAAAGGTAAAATGATCATGCAGCCATCTCTCATCTCAAAGAGCAGCACAAATGTCGATGTTGATTTCCTGGTTTTTGTCTTGTAGTTGGGCACTGGCTTTGTCACCCACAGCTGAAGGAAAAGCACAGAATTGGGGGACGCAGAACTTAAACCACATGTTGTGCAAACCACCAGACTGACTGTAGCTGAACACATTTAAGGAAGCATGGGGAGAGGACGCTGACATCTACCCACCTGGCCTCAGAAGATACTGTGACAGTTACTGAGATAATGAATCTCAGGATTACGTGCCAGCTACAGCTGCCACCACCACCATCACCGTTACTGTCCTGCCTAGGAGAACCGAAAAGGTCCACATGCAGCTACAGTTTCCTTTCCTGCCCGTTCATCTCTTCAGCATGACAGCCACTTGCTAGGGTCTGGGGTCATAGCCAAGAGCAAGACATCAAGGCCGGCTACCTCACTAAATCAGGTCTTCACTCCTTCACCTTATTATCACAGGATGGATCAAGACAGACAGACTGGGGGTTTGACAACCAGGACAATCCTATTACATTCCTATTTAGAACAAATGACCCAGAGGAGAAGGACACTGAGTCAGGGATGTCTAAAGATATGTGTTGCACAGGATTAGGATAAAGACTGAATAAATTTCACGGGGCTTGTCCCAATCTGACCCAGACTCTGGCTCATCCCTTACCAGAAGCATCAAATATTAATCACTCTGTGCAGGCTATTAGGGAAAGCCGTCATAGATAAGCAAACTATCTATGGATTTATACTTAATTCCTTTGAGGACTGCTAAATAAACTTCTATGATTTGGAACCAACTTACACCTTTTTGTTTCCATCTTTTTTTCCAATACTCCTGGAAGAATTATTTTCCCTATACCCATATTCTCTCTCCTAGTGCTGCGTGTAAGACTTTCATATTGGACATAGTAGGTGCATATGGATGGGTGAGACAGTTTAGTGCTGGACCATGAGCCCAAGGAATGAAAGGAAAGCCACAAACAACTTTGGAAAGCCATCAAAAACTATACTATAATGCATGTCAGTGACAGCCCCTTTGATTAACGGTTTTCACTTCAGAAGCTTATCAGAATCTTCTATGCATTTTTTTTTTTTTTTGTAAATATCTTTATGTTTACGTTTTTACCCTGAACTAGCTCGGTTGCCACACATCCAGGCCATTTCTGTTCTCTGTGCCTTTCATTCAGCAATTCTACTAAGCGTGATCAAAAGATAGGTGAAAGTTTTTTTTTTTAAAGTCAGCATTAAAAAATCATTGCGATAATCTCTTTCAAAAACACCACCCCCGTTTCAAACACACTTAGCCCATTGTCCTTGCCCCTTTCAGAAGCAGTTCTGGAAGTTCTCTTTTATCAATGTCTTTAGTTGCACTGCTATGGTTGACTTGAAGTATGACTGCATTCAAAATATTTACTTTTCATGGTTCTTTCAACTTTGGGGAGGACACAGAAGCCACACAGTGGCGGATGCAGTGAAGAAAGTAGGTGAACATGCACCGGGAGGTTTTCATAAGCTGCCTTTCTATTGGAGGCACTCAACCATATATTTACTGAACTTTTGAATCACCTCCTAAAGATGCGACGGAGGAGCTCTAGAACTGATTCTGGAAGTGCCAAGCATGCAGAGATAAGCGGGTTCTAAGCAAGTAATACTATCCTGAAGAGAATGAGTGGCAATGCATCATTGGCTGTAATGATTTTTTATTTCAATATGCACCATATTTCATGATTAACCCTTGTATTCTGGATGCCGGCCCTTTGTCATAGCCTAACTTAGCCCTAAGAAACAGTATTCTACTCGTCTTTACCCTAAGTCCAGCAGAAAGGATGCATAAGTATCATTTCTTAAAAAGACAGAAGACAGTCTAAACAAAGCTTAGGGCAGAAGGTAGCTCAAATATAAGCACTGGGCATGAGCTTGTCAACTTTCCTTCCTCACAGTCTGGCTCTCCACCAAGCCCTTCCTCACCACACAATGTCGCGCATGAGTAATATTTTGTAAAATCACGTCATCCAATCATAACAAACAGTAAGGGAGAGCCTGAGTGATGCTTCAACAAAAGTTACATAGTGCAATTTTCTTTGCACAGGAGGATCATTTGCAACACTGTGATCACAACCAGCAAGGAAGAATCCCTCCCTGCAGACCTGCTGTTGATGCTTTCAGGACCCTGAAGGAGTCATGGAACCCTTCCAAGTGTTTTTTGTTTTTGTTTTTTTTTTCTCCTGAGGTCGAAAAAAATAAAGCTTCTCGTGGAGGAAGCTCAACGCATTCAGTTTGGAATGTTTTCTTTGCTTTTCACAGCTTCCTTTCAGAGCGTGTGGGGTTCTTCTTGCAGAGGCACAGAGATGCTGAATGGTTTGCTTTATGGCACATTAGCAGTCACGATGAAAGGCAGCAAAGGAAACTGCTATCGCGACTTGCCTAGCACACCGGTAAACGCGTAACAACTGGGTCTGCAGAACCAAAGGAGCCTCCTGGGGCATGCTCACCAGTTTCTGTGGTGTGAATATTCCCTAGGAGGCTACTCGTGGGGACTGAACACAGACAGATGCTCACATCAGGCTCTCCTGACCTGCCAGCAGCTGCCTGCCGCATGCCAGGGTCTGAGTTCCCACCCCAACCTCTCACGGCTTTATGTGAGTGTGGCAGCTCCCACGTCCTCTTCACTTCCTCCATGAAACCTACATACATACTTTGGGACTCTGTGATATTTCAAAGCCAAGTGCATATTACTGCAGAGCTCTTTGGAGGCAACAGGGTAGTCTATTCATCTTGTGTGCTTAGTGTTAGCATAGGGTATTTGACCAACATGCAGCTGCTTCTAATATAAAAACTAAGCACCAGCGAGATAGCTCAGTGGACTAAGAGCTTGCTGAAGCAAGCTCAGGGACTGGAGTTTGATCCCCAGCACCACATGCTGCACTGGCCCTGCCCACAGGCATGCTGACATGGCCACTGAAACAGGACATGGTGGCACATAGCTATAATCCCAGCACCGAGGAAGCTGAGAACAGGAGGATCACTAGGAGTCCAAGCTATGTAGTGACACCCAGTAACAAACACACACACACACACACACACACACACACACACACACACACAACTCCTCTATAGCTATGATATAAACTAAAACTCTTTAGAATGAAAATCACTGCGCTAGAGAAAGTTGCTCATTTTCATGTCGATTTTGCTAGGTTCTAATGAGCTCTCCTTTGGTCCAACAACACGATCTCAGCTTTCTGAACTATCAGCGACAGGAATGAGTTTCCAGGCAATTTCAAGAAATCATATCTTGAGGATCGCTCACTCGGGATCCCCCGCCTGTCCTTCTCTCAATCAGGAGCTTTCTTTCCCCTGACAACTCTATTCTGTTCATAAAAAACACAAACAAACAAACAAACAACAACAAAAAAGAAATCACATTTTTCTTCTGGCCCTGCACAATGGCCATCTAAGATAGCTGTCTCTTGGGAAAGACAGCGGCAGCAAGGACCCCCACATTAACACAGAGAGCTACAGGCTGAGCTGAGAGGCAATGCAAAATTAAGCTTGGATAAAGAGGAGAAGGAACAATAGGAACTGCAGAAGATGAGGACCATGGCTGAGTGCCTTCCCACCTCATACCCTGTATGTCAAAATCATCATCCTCAAAATGAGGGTTTAGGAGGTGTGTCCTTTGAGCAGAGGACACCAGATCGAAGAAATGGGGCTCTCATGAACAGAATTACAAAAGATCCCCCTTGGTGCTGCCCAGCCCCTCCCCCCAGGAGAGGACCCTGAGACAGTGGCATCAGGGAAGAAGCAGGCAGCACGTTCTCCCTGCAACCAAGTGGCCCGCATCTTAATCTCACACTCGCCAGAATTCCAAACTGTGGCAAATAAAATTCTGTGATTTGCAAGATACCCAGCTTATGGCATTTTGCTAAGACAGCCTGACAGACGAAGATAAAAAGGAACATGAGATTGGGACCCGACCAGAGGGCAGTAGTGACCGAGTTGAAGGAATCAGGAACACGGTAACGAAGACCTGGTGTAGCTAGGATCTTGCTGTTGAACTGAATTATGAAAGAGTACTTGTTTCCCCATTTTGTCAATTACCAATGATGGTTTCTTAAATCAAGAAACATTAACCAATATCTCATTTCTTTATAGATGTGATTTTAAAAAATCCCTATTCAAGCTTGTATTTTGGGGCTTTTTGGTGCAATAAGCATAAAACAGTGGACTTCATGGAATTATCTTTTGTCAATTCCCACTGCTCAAACGCCTGAATCCTGGTACAAGCACAAAATAGACACATACTCATACTCTGTGCATGATTCTGGAGATCCTTTCTTTCTTTCTTTCTTTCTTTCTTTCTTTCTTTCTTTCTTTCTTTCTTTCTTTCTTTCTTTCTTTCTTCCTTCCTTTCTTTCTCTCTCTCTCTCTCTCTCTCTCTTTCCTTCCTTCTTTCTCTTTCTCTTTTTCCTTCCTTCCTTCCTTCTTTCCTTCCTCCCTTCCTCCCTTCTTTCCTTCTTTTTTGGTATGGAGGATCAAAGTCTCTGGAGATTTTAGACTGGCTTCTCCACAGACTCCCCATCAGCTGTGTGTTACCTCTTCCTTTCTGCAATACCTGTCCAAATGGTTACAACTTCATTAAGACATATCCCAGTCTATTCAATGGCTTTAGAATAAGTTCTTCTTTTTCCCATTGTAATTTAGCAGCTCTCTGAGTCTGCTTTATGCTATTCTAGCAGAATAACCCCAGGTTGGATAATTTATAAAGCACAGAAATTTGTTTCTCAAAGTCCTGGAGACCGTGGCATCCAATGCCACTATACTGGCTGGTGACAGGTGCCTGGTAGCTATATTGTGACAGAGGGTGTCCCAAAAAGGGAGAAAGGAGGGAAGCAAGCTAAATCCAAGGATGCAGAACTGCCTTTTACAGCAAAGGCAACCTTGCACTAACAAGCTGGATGCGCCAAGAGAGTGGGTACTCCTAACCCAATCATCTCCAAGAGCTCCCTCCTCCTACAACCATCACAAAGCAACTAAGTTTCAATATGAGTCTCAGAGGTGACCCTCAATCTCAGCCACTTAGCAGGACACAGTCAGACACACTTGTGCTTCTGCGCAGCAAATAAAACAACCAGAACAGTGAGATGCTGTATGAGACTTTGGGAGTCCAGGGGCGGAATGTTATGGTTTATGTCTAGTTGTCCCCCCAAAGCCTCATGGAGTCATTGGGCGGGGACTGCTAGAGTTTGAGACTTGATCCATGATCCCTGGGATTATGGGTTTTAGTACTGATGGGATTGTAGGTCGAGGTACTTCTGGGATTATGGGTGTAGCCTAGGGCGGGAGCTAAGGCGGAGAGCCTGAATGTAATATAAAGAGAGACAGACAGACAGACTGGAGCTCTAGCTGTTGCTGTTGCTCTGCTGCCCTGATTGACTGGCTGCCTCTGCTGGCATTTTGTTGCTATTCCGCCGCCATGAACTGGATGCTCTCTGCTCTGTTCCACTCAGCCTTGGGCCAGCCGAATATGGACTGAAACCTCCACAAACTGTGAGCTAAAAAACCCTTTCCAGGGGCTGGGGAGATAGCTCCGAGGCACAAGTGCCTGCTGGGCAAGTGCAAGGTCGTGAGTTCGAACCCTGGTCCCACAAAAAACAAAAAAAA